>CH002002.1:173163-185539 GCA_000149265.1 Ciona savignyi
CGCGACGTGAAATCTGACGATTGCCCGTGTGTTAACCTCCTTGGTTTTCCCATTCACGGAGATAAACATGAATATCCTCCCTTATCCAGTTTTGCTCCCACACTCTGAAAGGCAAAACACTAACCCACTGAGCTATTCGACCGACCACATACGTCTTGTATCGCCGTGGATGTAAAAAGTGAGGGAAGTTATCGCCTTCTTGTTTGCTGTATGCCATATTTAACCCAATAAGCCACTCGGTTTAGGCGATGTCCTCTTAGTGCCTTGAACATTGACACACGACCAGTCAATAGCTGTTTTCGAACAAAAATCTTGCTGGTTAAATCTGACGCTCTGCTCTATACTGAGCTATGGGGTCGAACAAAAGACTTAAACCAAAGCCTTAAACCAAATTTAAACCATACATAAGAAAACCAAACATAACATTACACTTGACTTTGTTTGGTTGACTATTTTAATTTTCGCTTCTTTATTACAGTAATAAAGATTAAAGATATTTATAATTAATGTATTAAATAAAATTCTGAAACCGAAACACAACGTCGATGATTCTATTTTTTATCTAGCTGCAGACCTTCTACCTGACTGATGTAAGTTAAATACTAGATTCACTCCATTTGTTATTGTTAAAGCATTATGGTCGTCAAAAAAATCTTGTCATCTTTCATATACTTTTTTCCACGCCATCTTTCGGTTGGCGCCATCTTATACCATTTAGAATAAATAAGCTCACTGACCGAGCCTGATGAAACTGCCATTTAAAAAGAATATATTTCCAACTTAGGACACTTACCCCGAAAAATCAAGGAAATATATATGTTTAGGCGTAGAGATTTTTGTTATACTTCGTTTGCACGAGGTGTCTAACAAAACTCGTGGATAAAGCCTGGCTCCCAACCACAAGGTTACAAATGAAGCAACCGCCAATCACATACTGTAATAAACAAACCAACTTGATTTGAAAGTGTGTTAATAACAATAAGAGTCGGTCCTACATTACCGTTGCAGATGAAACATTATAAGCTGAAGTGTAATATCGCAGCAGCTGATGTAACAGCCAACTAAATATCAGCGCATTCCAGGTATGAAATCTTCTGCTGACGTGATAGGTGACGGCAAATGCTGTTCGCACCATATAAGGAGATACTGTGATATGAAGGCGAAGTGACAACAGCGGTACAACATCGGGTCGGATATTTAAGCAGCAGCTCCGCCCGATTCAAACACATTCACTACTGCTACAGACTCCCAACAAGGCAATTACTTCGGCGATCTCTGCAACACTCTAAAAGGTAAGAATATTTCTCTGATTTAAACTTATTTGATCGGCATGAAGTAACAATCCCACAAACACAGCATCGAGCCATCATAATGTCGGACTCAGAAGAAGATCAAACCGCTTTGGTGTGCGACAACGGGTCAGGATTGGTGAAGTCCGGTTTCGCCGGAGATGACGCTCCTCGTGCCGTTTTCCCATCTATTGTTGGACGACCACGTCATCAGGTATTTTAAATTCCAATCTTTTTAGCTGTGCTGGATTGATTAGCGTGTGTATCCGGTAGGTTATGGATTTCGACAACCATTCCTTTCAAAAAGCAATGGGCTGTACGGTCGTGTGGCCTAATGGTTAACGCGACCGATACATATACCTACTCTAATACAACAAAACCGTCCTGGTGACGAGCCCATCATGGGTTCGAATCTTAGCTCGGTAAAAAAAGAAGCAATGGGCCTACCTTACGGTGTTTATTAAATTAAATCCAAAGATATTATATTTCATGAACATTGAAAATACTGTATCATTCCGTGTCATTTTATGGTTAAGTAGTCGGCGTGGTTGGTGGGAAATAATACGTTTTAAGAAGATGATATAACATGCATTTTTACAGGGAGTCATGGTCGGTATGGGACAAAAGGACAGCTACGTTGGCGACGAAGCTCAAAGCAAGAGAGGTATCCTCACTCTCAAATACCCCATCGAACACGGTATCATCACTAACTGGGACGATATGGAAAAGATCTGGCATCACACCTTTTACAACGAGCTCCGTGTTGCACCAGAGGAGCACCCAACTCTACTTACTGAAGCTCCACTTAACCCCAAAGCGAACCGAGAAAAGATGACGCAGATCATGTTCGAAACATTCAACGTGCCAGCGATGTACGTGGCAATCCAGGCCGTGCTTTCTCTCTACGCTTCTGGCCGTACCACAGGTAACGTAGCACAATTATATTAATTAAGCTGTTTTGTTCTGGTAACTGTAGAAACAATGGTCCTTGGTTCAATCTCTGCCATTGGCACACATAACCCACTTCAAAAGGGTTCCTTAATTTAGCTAAGTGTATGACCGAGCGAATAATCTTAGGTATCGATTTACTATTAAACATGTATAACATTCCACACGCACCGCTCTCATAACACCTACTTACACTTTCAGGTATCGTAATGGACGCCGGAGACGGTGTTTCACACAACGTACCTATCTATGAGGGTTATGCACTCCCGCACGCCATCGCCCGGTTGGATTTAGCCGGCCGAGATCTCACTGATTACTTGATGAAAATTCTAACTGAAAGAGGTTACTCCTTTGTTACAACCGGTAAGTTCTGAATGAAAAGACATATGGCTTTACCTGCTAGTATCATAACACACACTGCTTCCACAATCGAGTTTCTGAAGCTATTACAGTGTGCAATTTGTTGATTAGTTTGTATCCTTGTTGGTGGAAGCCAGTAAGATAAAGTTATCGATGGTAATTTGTCAAAATTTTAACTGAACAACATATTCTGTACAGCTGAGCGTGAAATCGTTCGTGACATTAAAGAGAAGCTCTGTTACGTTGCGCTCGACTTCGAGCAGGAGATGGCAACCGCCGCCTCGTCAACTTCTTTGGAGAAGAGTTATGAGCTTCCAGATGGTCAGGTGATCACTATCGGAAACGAGAGATTTAGATGCCCGGAGACACTCTTCCAGCCTTCCTTTATTGGTAAATACGACATTGATGTTGTTTTTGTTTTATCAATTCATTGATTAAGGACACAGTCGAATAGCAAGCAATCGGTAAGCAATCTACCTTTTGATTTAGGGTCCTGCAAATTTGCTTCCCGGTTGGTCATTTTGTTCGTGGTTATAGGACATCACGGTGTAAAGACGGATCCTTATTGTTTTGATAAATATTGGCTTTATGGCTGAGTGATCAAATTTATTTACGTTGTACAAACCAGACGCAATGTTTGGGTAAATAAGTGTAGACGAACTAATGGTTTAGTTTAGTGTAGTTTTTGAAAAGCGGACTCTAAAAGAATGAGAAATAAGAAAAAAATGTTAAATAGGCAAATGTGATGTACCAAAAGCCAAATAACGGGGATGTCTCTTTAGGAATGGAATCCGCTGGAATCCACGAAACCACCTACAACTCCATCATGAAGTGCGACATCGACATCCGCAAGGATCTTTACGCCAACAACGTTCTCTCCGGAGGTACCACCATGTACCCTGGTATTGCCGACAGAATGCAGAAGGAGATCACTGCTCTTGCTCCCAGCACCATGAAGATCAAGATCATTGCTCCTCCTGAGAGGAAATACTCCGTATGGATCGGAGGCTCCATCCTCGCATCTTTATCCACCTTCCAGCAGATGTGGATCACTAAGCAAGAATACGACGAAGCTGGTCCATCAATTGTCCACCGAAAATGCTTCTAATTTCCGCAAACTCTTATATTTATTAATCTGTTTGGAAAATTTAATATAATAAAAATTAACACCACAAGACACATTGTTTCTTGATAATGATAAGTTTGCAAACTTAGATCACATTTCCTTTTGAGTAGTATTTTATTACGATGAAAAACTTTAACTAAATAGTAATTTCATATGAATACAAGAAAAATTCACAGTAAAAGAAAAAATCCATGAAATAGAAGAAGATTTCATGCGCTCTATTCAATGTGGCGCATCAATAGGCAAGCGCCTCGGATCTTGAGTCAGAAGGCTTTGTGCTCAAATTAAACACTTGTTGTGTACTTTTGTCCCTCGGCATTATATTTTAAAATGATTGAAAATAAAGTAAAAGATAACAAGATAAATGATTGAAAATAAAGTAAAAGGTCTTTGATAGTGTAGCGACCTCATGTGTTACATAAGATTTACGATCCCATCAGCTGGCATTTGCGCTGACATTCCGTCATGTTGAAATATCATTATTAGGTTTACGATTATAACCACAGCTGTCGTACTTTGCCTATATAAGTTTATTTTACTTTTGCTTAAAGGAAAAAGAGAAGGACTAGACGCATTATGAAAGATCTTGTATGTGTCTATACTGAGAGTTTATCTGGAATCTATGTCGTTTAAACATCTAACGATTTAACTCGCAATTGGTACCAAGTTAATTGCCTCAATTGCTTAATACAATTGATGTTATAAAACTACTGAGGCGTTTATCGGCGAACTGCAGATAGTCAAGTCAAAGAGTCGTTACGCAGAAAACCTCAAGTAATTATAGCGCACCTCCGAGAGTCGAGATAGCGCGTAGGGAATCGCAGATCGCATCAGGTGTTGTAACCGGCTTACCTGGGGCCTACAAGGAACAATCTAACAAAATAGGCAGCGACCTGCAACGGCTCCCTACATATTTGGTGACCCCGTTTCTGAGCAAATTTTGAGGTGGCATTGATGATTGGAAAGCCGGAAAAAGAAGAATTTCAACTACATTGCTTTGCTTCTTAAAGTTTCGAGGTACATTTCTGCTTCAACTGAAAACGTCGCATTCGCCATCAAGAACAAACGTTGGACATTTCCGTTCTATTGTTCGTGGAGGTGTCAAGTTCGCACATCGGTTCATAGAAGCGAGATTCATTTGGAGGATTCTACAGACGACGATCGCATCTACTACGACGGGAACGAGATCAACTTCACCGGACAATTCAATTAAGTTCTAAATTTATTATTTGGTTTTATATAGTTATTCTGTTTATATAGATTTGGTACGGTTTAATTGTTTTTCTTTATTTTTTAAAAACCCACTGAGCCCGGTAGAATGAAAAAAATGTTTGGGTTTGGCAGTAAGTCTATCAGAAGGGATCGAAATCCGCCTGTCCCCGAAAATAAGGATAGACTGGGGTATGATACGGTTTATGAGGATTTGAGTTGTTATGGACCAGAAGACGATGATAGTTTTTTGGATGATAACAGTTCAATTTCCTCTCGTAGATTTGGTTTGCCCACGCCCGCTCCAAAAATTCAAGAACCGAACTTGTCACGAAATAATCCATTTTATAGCGATGTATGTAAGGTAAAGACTCCAAATTGTAACCATACGATTGTCCCCCGTACGCACCATAAGCGATCTGATCCTTCGTTGAGCGACGTTTTAAACGGATTAACGGATTATTTAAGGAAATCCTCGGTTAAATTAAACGAATTTACCGAAAATATGCCCGAGTCATGGTTTGACTCTGCGGAAAGCGTTTTTCGTCGGTTTGATGTGGTTTCGGAAGACGCTAAGTTTGAATTCGTTAAAGAATCACTGAGGCCCCGACATCTCCGACACGTTGAACACTTGTTGGCTAAACGAGAAAGCATTATGCCTTACACGTCCCTCAAAGAAGCGTTAATAAGTCACTTATTCGGTGTTCGAAGACTGATAAGATATTAAGAACTAATGAACTTCGGTCCGCTTGGTGATCAGAAACCATCGGAGATGCTGAAAGCTATGTTAAAGCTGACAGGTCCTTACCCGGATGAAAATACGACTATATGGTTGAGACAACTATTTTTAGAACGTATGCCAAATAACGTACGTAGCACACTTAAAGCTTTTACGTGTGATTCCTTATGTGCGATGGCTAGCCGAGCAGATGGTATAATCGACGATAGTCGAAGAGCTGCGGCATATTCCTCTTCCGGTTTAGGAAACCCTACTGTAAGTGATTTACATTCAATCAATCTAGCGATTGTGGAAAACTTAAGGGTTCTTAACAAACAGTTAGTAGACAGACCGTCAACTTCAGCCTTCCAGAATGTCGAATATCAAGACAATAGGGACTTCGAAGACGATCACCGAAACAATGCTTACCCGCCGAGACAATGGAACAATCGTGGACGAGGTTATTGGAGAAGACCGAATAAAAGAAGAACGGAAAATAAGGATTTCAAGGAGGACCCTCAACAAGATCAAAAAAACTCTCAGGCAAGACGTTAGATATGGCGTGTAACGTCTTGTGCAATACTATAAAATCGCCATCTTTACTATTTATAACGGATTTGACCACTACGACTAAGTATCTTATTGATACGGGAGCCTCTTTGAGTCTCATACCACCTATAAGAGACGACCGGACCAGACGAAATATCGGACGAGACTTAATTGCTTCTAATGGATCAGCCCTAGCAACATACGGTGAGCGATTTGTTAAACTGGATTTTGGCCATGACGAAAAATATCCCTGGATATTTACTATTGCCGAGGTGGAATTGCCTATATTGGGTGCCGACTTTCTTGAGCATTTTAATCTGACTGTAGATTTAAAGGCAAGAATAGTGTCTAATGCTCGCACCCATAAATGGATAAAAGGCGAAAATTCCGGCATAAATACGTCAATTTCGGCTAATTTCGTTTCACCAATTGCTGGAAATGGTTATGAAGCGATATTGCAAGAATTTTCGGACGTCACGAAACCTAAACAGAAAATTCCCGAGGTAAAACACAAGGTAACTCATAAGATCATAACAAAAGGAAACCCAGTTTTCTGTAGACCTCGACGTTTATCTCCGGAAATGAGCAAGATTGCGAAGGATGAATTCATGCACATGCTTGAGTTGGGAATTGTGAGAAGATCCGATAGCAACTGGGCATCACCTTTATTAATGGTTCCCAAAAAGGATCACACTTGGAGGTTATGTGGAGACTATCGACGATTGAACGCCATAACCGTTCCGGACAGGTATCCAATCCCTCACATTCACGACTTTGTGAATTCCCTGCATGGAGTGCAGATATTTTCAAAAATCGATTTAATGAAAGCGTACTACCATATTCCTGTTGACCCTGAGGATATACACAAGACCGCAATTTCGACGCCTTTTGGTGCTTTTGAATTTCTCAAGATGCCTTTCGGTTTACGTTGCGCGGCGAATTCGTTCCAGAGATTCATGGACGACATTCTCAGAGGGTTGGATTTTTGTTACTGCTATTTAGACGACGTTCTCATAGCAAGTTCAAGCGAACAGGAGCATAAAGAGCATCTCAGGATATTCTTTCAGCGCTTGAGAGACAATGGAGTTGTGGTGAACCCTGCGAAATGTGAGTTTGGTGTGACGACCATGAATTTTTTAGGACACCGGATTACGACGGACGGAATAGAACCTCTGGAAGAAAAGATTCAAGTTATTAAAGACTTTCCTCAACCCAGCACTATGAAACAGCTACGACGTTTCCTGGGTATGGTAAATTTCTACTTCCGTTTTATTCCTAATTGTGCTGAGATAGCTAAACCATTGAACCAGCTTCTCACACCAAAGAAAAATGGAAAATTCGCTATTCCTTGGGACAAAGATCAAGAAGAAGCGTTTAACAGGATGAAGATTAAACTTGCCAGAGCGGCTATGTTAACATTTCCTGCGCCAAATGCCCAAAGAGCGCTTGTGGTGGATGCTTCAATGATCGCAGCTGGAGGTGTTCTACAGCAAAGAATCGACGATGCGTGGCAACCACTAGCCTTCTTTTCTAAAGCTTTCGACGTACACCAGGTTAAATATTCGGCGTTTGATAGAGAATTGCTTGCAGCTTATCTTGCAGTTAAACACTTTAGATATTTCCTCGAAGGACGGGAATTTTCTATTATGACTGACCACAAGCCACTTCTTAGTGCGTTTCACACTCCACGTGAAAATGCTACCGGACGCCAAGCCAGACATTTGGCTTATGTTTCTGAGTATACGTCGGACATTCAATATCTCCCTGGCACTCGAAATATCGTTGCTGATGCATTATCCAGGATTGAAGTGAACAGCATTTTTCAAGCTAAGAATTTATTCAATTATCGTGAGATGGCAGCAGCTCAGAAGAATGATGCTTCCATAGAAACTTTAAAGCAATCGAAAAAGAGTTCTTTGAAGTTGGCGAACCGAAGATTGGGCGGATATGATGTCTCGCTATTGTGCGATATTTCTACAGGTAAACCAAGACCCATTGTTCCTGTTTCTCTTCAGAAAAAGGTATTTCAGAAGATTCATTCTTTGTCACATCCGGGAATTAGGAGTACTACGAAACTCATTCGTGAACGTTTTGTGTGGACAAGCATGAACACTGATATACGGAACTGGTGTCGACTCTGTGAAGCCTGCCAAAGATCAAAGATCATTCGACACAATCAAGCACCTTTGGCCAGATTTAAATTGCCGGTTGCAAGATTCTATCATGTGCATTTAGATATCGTTGGACCTTTACCACCGTCTAGCGGTTATACTTATTTACTCACTTGTGTGGATCGTTTTACTAGATGGCCAGAAGTAATCTGCCTGACCGACATCAAGGCTGAGACCATCAGTAATGCCTTTTTGCTACACTGGGTAAGCCGTTTTGGCACGCCTGGCATTATAACAACAGACAGGGGAACGAATTTTACATCCAATTTGTTTCACAAACTGGCAGAATTTTTAGGGGCTAAGCTTCAACACACGTGTGCGTACAGACCTTGCGCGAACGGCCAAGTTGAACGATTACATCGGCAGCTAAAGACTTCTCTTAAAGCCCAGGAGAGTCCTCAAGATTGGTATGCTAATCTTGGTTTGGTTCTTTTAGGAATCAGAAACTCTATCAAAGAAGACATCGGATATTCATCAGCAGAGCTTGTTTATGGAACTAGTCTCCGGTTACCTGGTGAATTCGTTGACACGAATAATCTTGAGAATGATTTAGACTCCCACGAATATGTAAGCCGTTTTAAGACTTTCATGAGGAATCTTAAAGCCATACCACCCCGTATACCAGGACATCGAGCTGTGTATTTAGACGACAAACTTCAGTCTTGCAGCCATGTATATGTCAGACATGACGCGGTTAGAAGACCACTGCAACGACCATATGATGGGCCGTTTAAAGTTTTAAAAAGGGATGCTAAATTCTTCACTCTAGACTATAATGGGATACCTAATACTGTGACAGTAGATCGACTAAAAGCGGCGAATGTTCTCATTCCTGTCTCGGAGTCTACTGATAGTAATCCCATTTCACCTTCTTTAGAGGTTGAGATAAGTCCGAGCGAAATTATTAATCCCGATTTCGATATATATACTGATATATCTGCTCATGCTGATTACCATGAATCTGACTTAGACAAAACTATTGCGCCAGCAGATGAACCACGGACAACTCGATTTGGACGGACAATTTTTCGACCAAGACATTTACAGGATTATGACCTTTAAGTGTTAGATCTGACCTCTATACGCTTCCTTATTCTACATTATTTAAGCATTACTTTCGCCATTAGAACCTTCGTGTCAGTCTTCATGCAGATTTGGAGAAGTCAATCGCAGGTTAACTACCGGTTTAATTCTACAAGAATGGTGGTTAAGCAATCAATCCATAGACGATATATTCCTTGAATGTCAACTGCAAGTATATCGCTGTTCTCTATTTAATAAGCTGGAAGACTGTTTCCCAGTTGAAGTGCTATCAGCCAAGATGGATAATTCCCGAGCTGCAATAACTGTTGGAAATACTGAAATTGTATGTGAGCAAATAAATGCCACATTACGCCACAGTTTCCAATATAAATCCTACTTCTCCATTTGTCCTCTCGTTAGCTTTACCGATAGTAACGGATCATTACGAATCGGCCAAGTCTTGAAAAACGATGTGGTCTATGAAGGTGTGAGATTAGTTGAGCACTACACCCGACAGGACATTTACATTTCGTGTAAACGATAAGTTCTACTTGTATGATAACTATACTTTAGAACATGCTGATGTCCATGTTCGGCATAAAATTTCCTCTCTAACTCCGATTGAAGAACCAGTTCGGACGATTTGGTTTCGCTTGCGAAAAAAATTCCCTTATCGTCGATGGGATTGGAGCATTTCGGCGCAATCCTTGGTTCAATAAATCAATCGCAAGTTACAACGGAGAATATCAATCAACTTCTGAATGCGGATGCAATGAGACAGCAGATGCAGATGCCCATACACATTCGTTGGAAAGTCTATTTGATCACTTTGCCAAACTCGCACTCTTGATCGATGCTACACAAATTTCAAACCCTGGTAGTAAACACGATTTTCTCGGCATTGCTTACTGCTTCCCTGAAGTGGAGACTTGTTTTGACCATGTACACGATCATGAAGTAGATATTGGTGGTGCTCCCAAAATTTACCTATGGCGATTTTTACCCAAAATAATCATGATTAGAATAGACGGAGTATAGCAGGTTAGATTCTATCCTTACCAATGGACTTCCGCTAGACCCAAATTTAAGAACATTTTACGGTCAACCGTGGGGACATTTTTACATCTTTTGTCGCCACAAATACGTGATAACCATTTTATTATTATTATTTTTTTATTTTTTTGTACCATTCCTTGAGTTCGACACTTTTTCAGTTCATTTCTTTGTTTTCTGACGTTATATCTTTTACGAAGTATGGCCCTTTTTCGTTCGTTATTCTAAACTAAAATGACCATACCTCTGAGGGGGGAAGTGTATGTAGCGACCTCATGTGTTACATAAGATTTACGATCCCATCAGCTGGCATTTGCGCTGACATTCCGTCATGTTGAAATATCATTATTAGGTTTACGATTATAACCACAGCTGTCGTACTTTGCCTATATAAGTTTATTTTACTTTTGCTTAAAGGAAAAAGAGAAGGACTAGACGCATTATGAAAGATCTTGTATGTGTCTATACTGAGAGTTTATCTGGAATCTATGTCGTTTAAACATCTAACGATTTAACTCGCAATTGGTACCAAGTTAATTGCCTCAATTGCTT
This sequence comes from Ciona savignyi, assembly GCA_000149265.1. NCBI lineage: Eukaryota > Metazoa > Chordata > Ascidiacea > Phlebobranchia > Cionidae > Ciona > Ciona savignyi. Next base: position 184,162 of record CH002002.1, read on the forward strand.
AATACAATTGATGTTATAAAACTACTGAGGCGTTTATCGGCGAACTGCAGATAGTCAAGTCAAAGAGTCGTTACGCAGAAAACCTCAAGTAATTATAGCGCACCTCCGAGAGTCGAGATAGCGCGTAGGGAATCGCAGATCGCATCAGGTGTTGTAACCGGCTTACCTGGGGCCTACAAGGAACAATCTAACAAAATAGGCAGCGACCTGCAACGGCTCCCTACAATAGTAAGTACACGTGGTAATAACTAAAAGTAAAAGGTCTTTGATAGTAAGTACACGTGGTAAAAAAAAAAAAATTTCTATTATTACTCGTCTTCACCCCATGATCCCAAGCTCCCGTGATGAATAAACCAGCAGCACTTACACCCTTAAATTACATTGTATTTTATATTTCTATGAGTAGTTTTAATTTTAGCGTTGGGTGGTTAGTTAGGTAAGCACTTAATGTACATCAAACTGAGGCTACAGCTGATCGACATTTGTGACGTCATACAGTCGCTTGTGGGAACTCCTGATGTATTATGGGTAATTTTTTTCCTAGGAGAGAATTGTTCATGCGAAACGACAAGTAACTTGTGGAAACACATGGTGTATTGTGGATTATATCTACCGGTATATATCTAGCGCGCTTCTGTATGAAGATTTTAAAACATTTTGAAATGTGATGGGTGCTAAACCAAATGCTGGGTATTCAGTGGTGTGCTTAGTCTATGCACTGCACACACTATTTATTCTATGAAACTGCACACACTATTTGCGTGAAAACTAACTCTAAGCCTGAACCCCAACCCTAACGCTAATCTCTACCTGAACACCAATCCTAACCCAATCAGTCAACCATGGGGTTATTGTGCATTGGTATTGATATAATACCGGTATTAAATTTGCGGTAGCCTACCTCTAAATACTACAGGATCGCTTGGATTGCATGGATCGCTTACTATACTTCGTAATTACAAAAGCTATAATATTAATGTTAGGGTTGGGGTTAAAGTTAGTTCTGGGGTTGAGATTAGTGTTAGGGACAGGGTGAGAATTACTTTCCATAGCAATCTAAGTGAATCAAGCGCTCCAAGCGATCCCGTAATATTTAGAGGCACCCTTTGATTTGTGAATTTTCTGGATATTGATCAAGGAGATGCGGTTTTAAAATCATCTTTGCCGATATACAGTTTGAAAAGAAGAGAATCGGCCTAAAAAAAGAAAAAAAGATTTAAAAAAATTACCCATAATACATCAGGAGTTCCCATAAGCTACTGTATGACGTCACAAATGTCGATCAGCTGTAGCCTCAGTTTGATGTACATTAAGTGCTTACCGGTTAGTTACAAGTTTATAGCAAGAGAACGTTGTGTATATACACATACCAGTTTAT
>CH002002.1:196248-212648 GCA_000149265.1 Ciona savignyi
ATCCACTGTAGCCCCATCCACTGTATCCCCATGCACTGTAGCCCCATGCACTGTAACCCCATGCACTGTATCCCCATGCACTGTAACTCCATCCACTGTAGCCTCATGCACTGTAGCCCCATGCACTGTAACCCCATCCACTGTAACCCCATCCACTGTAACCCCATGCACTGTAGCCCCATGCACTGTAGCTCCATCCACTGTAGCCTCATGCACTGTAGCCCCATGCACTGTAACCCCATCCACTGTAACCCCATCCAATGTAGCCCCATGCACTGTAGCCCCATGCACTGTAACCCCATCCACTGTAACCCCATCCAATGTAGCCCCATGCACTGTAGCCCCATGCACTGTAGCCCCATGCACTGTAGCCCCATGCACTGTAGCTCCATCCACTGTAGCCTCATGCACTGTAGCCCCATGCACTGTAACCCCATCCACTGTAACCCCATCCACTGTAGCCCCATGCACTGTAGCCCCATGCACTGTAACCCCATCCACTGTAACCCCATCCAATGTAGCCCCATGCACGGTAGCCCCATGCACTGTAGCCCCATGTACTGTAGCCCCATGCACTGTAGGCCCTTGCATTGTAGCCCCATGCACTTTAGCCCCATGCACTTTAGCCCCATCCACTGTAGTCCCATCCACTGTAGCCCCATGCACTGTAGCCCCATGCACTGTAACCCCATCCACTGTAGCCCCATGCACTGTAACCCCATCCACTGTAGCCCCATGCACTGTAACCCCATCCACTGTAGCCCCATGCACTGTAGCCCCATGCACTGTAGCCCCATGCACTGTAGCCCCATGCACTGTAGCCCCATGCACTGTAGCCCCATGCACTGTAGCCCCATGCACTGTAGCCCCATGCACTGTAACCCCATTCATTGTAGCCCCATGCACTGTAGCCCCATGCACTGTAGCCCCATGCACTGTAGCCCCATGCACTGTAGCCCCATGCACTGTAGCCCCATGCACTGTAGCCCCATGCACTGTAGCCCCATTCACTGTAGCCCCATGCACTGTAGCCCCATGCACTGTAGCCCCATGCACTGTAGCCCCATGCACTGTAGCCCCATGCACTGTAGCGCCATGCACTGTAGCCCCATGCACTGTAGCCCCATGCACTGTAGCCCCATTCACTGTAGCCCCATGCACTGTAGCCCCATGCACTGTAGCCCCATGCACTGTAGCCCCATGCACTGTAGCCCCATTCACTGTAGCCCCATGCACTGTAGCCCCATGCACGGTAGCCCCATGCACTGTAGCCCCATGCACTGTAGCCCCATGCACTGAAGCCCCATGCACTGTAGCCCCATGCACTGTAGTGCTATCCACTGTAGCCCCATGCACTGTAGCCCCATGCACTGTATATCCTTGCACTGTAGCCCCATGCACTGTAGCCCCATGCACTGTAGCCCCATGCACTGTAGCCCCATGCACTGTAGCCCCATGCACTGTAGCCCCATGCACTGTAGCCCCATGCACTGTAGCCTCATGCACTGTAGCCTCATGCACTGTAGCCTCATGCACTGTAGCCTCATGCACTGTAGCGCCATGCACTATAGCCCCATGCACTGTAGCCCCATGCACTGTAGCCCCATGCACTGTAGCCTCATGCACTGTAGCCTCATGCACTGTAGCGCCATGCACTATAGCCCCATGCACTGTAGCCTCATGCACTGCATGCACTGTAGCTTAGGTATAAGATAAGACGTATTCACTATGCTTTTCTGTAGCCATGAGTTGTATTATTGTGCTTAATTGTGAGCATGATGTGTATTTTTGTGTTATATTATAGGCATGAGACATATTACTGTATTTGGCTGTGAGCAACAGGCATATTACTGTACTTGACTGTTGGTATAAAGTTTATTTCTGTCTGCACTGTGAGCATAATGTGTGTTTATTAGTATATTTCACACAAAAGTTGATTTGAGTCTTGGCTTATAAATGGGGCATGGTTAATTAGTTATCTAATTTCTAATATTCAACGAATAGGGTAAAAAGAAGGGAAGCAGAAACACCAGTGCGGCCTCGACATCGAGCATGAGTGTAAACGAAGTCAAGAGCAAAGGAAGCAAGAAAGTTGAACCAGAGGAGAAAGCTGCCAAACCAGGTGTTGTAAATGTTGTATCTTTTGTTTGTGTTATATCTCTTGTAGGTGTTTTATCTCTTGTAGGTGTTATATCTCTTGTAGGTGTTTTATTCCTTGTAGGTGTTATATCTCTTGTAGGTGTTTTATTTCTTGTAGGTGTTATATCTCTTGTAGGTGTTATATCTCTTGTAGGTGTTATATCTCTTGTAGGTGTTTTATTTCTTGTAGGTGTTATATCTCTTGTAGGTGTTTTATCTCTTGTAGGTGTTATATCTCTTGTAGGTGTTTTATTTCTTGTAGGTGTTTTATTTCTTGTAGATGTTGTATCTCTTGTAGGTGTTATATCTCTTGTAGGTGTTTTATTTCTTGTAGGTGTTATATCTCTTGTAGGTGTTTTATTTCTTGTAGGTGTTATATCTCTTGTAGGTGTTGTATCTCTTGTAGGTGTTATATCTCTTGAAGGTGTTGTATCTCTTGTAGGTGTTATATCTCTTGTAGGTATACATCTCTTTTGTTCTATCTCTTGTTGGTATTATTTCTCTTGTAGGCGTTATATCTCTTGTAGTTTTTTTTATCTCTTGTAGATATTGTATCTCTTGTTGGTGTTGTATCTATATCTGTTGTGGGTGATTGTACCTCTTATAGCTGTTGTATGTCTTTAAGGTGTTGCATCTTTTATAGGTGTTGTATCTCCTGTAGGCAATCTATCTGTTGTAGGTAATTGTACCTCTCTTAGGTGTTGTATTTCTTGTTAGTGTTGAAGCTCTTGTATCTTTTAGTTTTGGATATTTTGTAGCTATTGTGTATCTTATGTGGGTTTTTCTCTCTTGTTATGTGTTTTGTAGGTATTGTGTAAGTTGTAGATGAAGGTGCTGTGGTTCTGTTTTGGTATTGCATGCATGTTTTGTATACAATCTTACTGTCGTGTATTTTGTAGACTTTGTGTGTTGTATTAAGTTGGGTAGGTGTGGAGTTGTGGTGAAGGCTTTGTATTGAGTTTCTGATAATTGTGCTTTAGTTTGGTCGGAGTTATTAATGTTTATGTTATTTTACTTTAATTGCTACTTAATGTTAAAAATTGCAGGTTTAACAGTTGTTGATATTACAGACTAAAGTCAGACTGTGGATATTTAAAATACGAAGTACTAATTAGTTTTCGTGTTTTCTCAGTTGACAAACTTAATAACCCAGTGATGTCAGGATAGTAAGCTTAATATCTGGATGTCAGTGTTGGAAAGTGTGTCATTGCTGGTTACAAATATAAAAGTGGAACATAATAGCAGGGAGAGATTGCTTGATTAGCAAAAAGAGAAGCATTCATTGCTTTATACACCTGGTTGTTCGATGGCCTCAGTTTCTATATTCAGGTTTCAACCATGTTAAGGAATACAACCTGATTGTCTGTCTTTGTGGGCTCAATTGGCTACTAAACATATGCTTGAAGAAGTGAAAGTTTAGGCACAAGTGTCACATTGGACATAGTGTGGGATCGATTTTTACCCTGACCCCTTTTCTACATAATTGTTTGTTCGGCTATTAAATCGTTAAGTGTACTCTGGATCAAAATTATTTATTGCCTTATAAAGATCCAAGTTAAATAACCAGAAAACTGAACGTAAGCTCAAAGTTTTCTTATTAGATTTAGCGTTTCTCCGGTGTAAATATAAAAATAAGTCCTGAGCTTCAGTCATCAGTAGATAAGCGTAGTCAGCCTTGTAGGAGGAAAGCTGAGTCCGAGGAAGAAGTCCAGGGAGAAAGGGAAGCATGGAAAAAAGAGCGCAGTGAAACCAGTTGTCGTTGAGGAATGTAGTGTTGAGCAGATTGAGACTGAACAGTTTCAAGAAATGATGAATTCAGCATTTGCAATGCAAGGTAAACTTTTTTATGAATAATCTGGAAACACAAGTTTTATTAAATGCAAATATATTAAGGTTTTTGTTTTGTAGCACAATAGTGTATTTTAGAGTGGCTGTATTAGTTATGATTACTTATAACTATTTCTATCCAAACTTTTTTCTGTTTTTACTAAATAATCAATTACCATCAGCACTTAGTTTATGGTAAATAATTAAAGTTGCAATGATTTAACAAATCAATTTATTTAGCCAGCATTTATTGCTAATATGAAAGAGGAAGGGTAATTAGATCAAAACCTTTTGATAACTATTTGTGCTCTTAGATAGTAATATTTTAAAAATGATATAGTGCAATAAGATTAACGCAATGTCTACACCATGCAACCTGACGGTGGCACAAAAGATATACTTGTGGTAAAATGTCCAGCGAAGCGTTAATAATGCTATTTTCCGATTCCCATTTTTGCGTGTGCCATGATCGCACATAGGTCATTACAAAGTCGCACGCATAAACTAAACACTTTAAAACGGGAACAGGAAAGAGGCATTATTTGCGTTATGCTAAACACGTTGCCACATACTAATGAATGTTTGTTACAATGGCACCGGAGTTTTCCCACCTCTGGGACAATATAAGAAAATGCTGACCTTTTGTTCATGTTTATATTCATATGTTACATAAAAATCCAACCCCTCAACACAGGTGACTATGTGATCATTGTGAGCGAAGTGACAACTCCTCCGTTTGGTAGCCACTTGCCACCGGCATTTGTTGTTCTTAAAGTTACAGCTCCTAAGAAGTCGGTCAAGAAGGCAACTTCAAAGAGATCAAGCCTAATTTGAACCTTTTTATATAAAGATGTATATTCCACATAAAGATTCCTTATCATTTAAAACATTCTTTAAAAAAAAATTAAGCTCTAGCATCGCACCTCTGGTAAGCTTGATTGTCGCACTTCATATATTTTGCTTTACTTTACTAAGTAAAAATATTTTATTGTTTAGGTGATCAAAAAGTTTTTTTTATATTATTTTACGGTTGACCGTCGTGAAAACGAAACTAAAACTGTGTCAGTTTCTAACAAATGTTGTTGAATTCTTCTAGTATGTTTTATTAAAATATATATTTTATTTAAAAACTTTTGATGAATTTATTATATTTTTTAAAAAGTTTATAGCAGTAGGCTAACGACCGGTTGAAAGATTTTAAAACAATTTTCTCTCCCTTTGACTAGAAGGGTAAACGGTTCGATTTTTAGGCTGACTACTTTCCGAGTGGTTACGTCTTTAAAAGGAAGGCGCTTTCCAATAGTTGCTTCAATCATTGGGATTCAATGATTGATTAAAACTTAGGTAGTGTTGAATATGTACACCAGTGTTTTGTCAAATGGTGCGCCGCAAGGGTTAGGAGGTGCGCCACACTTGCATTTTGTAAATTTACGACAGAAGGTGCACAGATCATAAACTACGTTCTTTTCCATTATAACGTTTTAAGTATATAGCCTATTGTTTTGACTTACCAAACAAGGTGCGCCCGTTCGCGTTCGTAATTGGTCTGAGGTACGCCACGAGGTCAAAAAGATTGAGAACGACTAATGTACACAATTAGTTAAGTTTTCTTTTGCTCCTTCATTACAATAAAGAAGAATAGAACAATAATTTTAAGTTACAAGGAGACAGGATAAAACGGCAAAACTACAGCAGTTAAAACACGTCAGTGAATAGACACATTACAAATTATAGAAAAAGTGGCATAGCCGTTAAACCTTACATTAATAGAAATAAATTTTAACAGGACAATTTTAATCAAAATTAACTAATTAAATTTTATGTTTTTAAACCTTGAGTAAAAGTGTGCAAGCGCGACCCAGTATTGAGGGGGGAGTTGGCTTTGCGCTATGCCCAAAAAAACTTTTTTAGAAAAAATACCGGTTTGGTTTTTGACGTCCCAGGGGAATTCCCCTAGATTTATTACGCAAGATTTTGTTTATGTTTTCTAACAAATGAGAAATTTTCATTTCGATTCCATTATTCCCTTTGGTAGATGCCAGAGCGACATGACATGCCTGTCACCATCATGATTTGAGAACAAAATCTTATTTTTTAGGCTATTTCCCTAGGTAATTTTTTTATTTCTTCTAAGTGTTAAAGCTAATGCATTTACATTCCAACAAATGGTCAAATAGTCAAATCGTGACAAAGAAATTTAAGGAGGATATGGAAATAAATAAAGAAAAGTAATAATAAAGAAAGGGTAATAAATGTAATAATAGGTAAATAAATATTATAGTAAAAATAGGCCTAACTGGAAATATAGAATTAAATATTAGGTTACGTGGGAAAATTCGTGTGTTGTCAGATTGATCACTCTTATCTTCAGATAACACGTATCCATAGTAAACTAGAGCTGTTGATAAAAACATTGTCCGACTTCATATTTGGCGTTTAACCAATAATTCTCCCTATATCTCCAATGCAAACTGACCTTACAAAAAAGGCTGTGACTCAAAATCCTGCCAAATGAAGTCATAGATTTTTTCACAATTTATATGCTGCTTCCAACCACAAACATTGGGATTCTTCACTAATGTTACTCAGCAAAACACTAATTAAATACCATGACTAGGACAATACCACTCGTCAATTTCAGCCGAGCACATGAAGATATATTAATTGGCCATGCGCCATATAACGCAACGTCCGCTTGTACACTTGCCGACGAATACAACCGACACGCTAATGGTTGTTTCGATCCATAACCTATCGGCTGACAATCGTACACTGTGTCCATGTGAGTCAATTATGCACACTTTTAATGAACTTTGCTTAAATCATAATTTCTGTTACAATCCGAAATAATAGGATCAATTGGGCGTTTACAACCGTGACTTTCAACACCCCATGATCACTCCGCCGATCCTTAATTCCGGGCCATTTTAAAATAGAAACCTCAATTTACCCCAATTTACGACCATGGCTACCGGTATGTCTCGTGTCTAGTTCGGTCAACACCTTCGTAATATCTAGACTGAAATTAAATAACCTTCATAAACGTGTGGAGTATAACAAACAGCTCAATTTGCTTTTGTCCATTAGTATCGTTAAATATCTACCGGTAGATGTCAGTAAAGATATTATACTCCAGCAAATTGGTCGAGTCACGAGCTGCGATAAAGATCAAATTTTACACTCGTGCATAAGACAACTCGCGGTCAATCGTAAGAGCACCTTGTGCCCGTTGTGGGGTTACCCGAAGCATTTTCAATTTGTTTTATATATTTTACATATAAAACTTTTTACTGTATAAGTTTCAGCCTTAGATCCACTTAGATTAGACGAAGGCCGCAAAGTTTCATTGACACAACCAACTAGCCAGCGCCTAGTCCTGATCCCACAGCCGTTCGGTTAATGACTAGAAATCTAACCGATCGCCAAAACAAGCCGACCAAGTGAAACCATGATCAATTGAACAATATCACCAAGTCTATGGATATCTACACTCGTCTTCATGCTTCTAAAAATCCTTTTTTTCAAATAAAATTTAAAACACTGCGATTCGTTCAATAAAGTCATTTTCACAAATCCAGTAGATTTAATCAATCCTGCTTTTACAGCCCTGTAGTACTACCATAGTGGAGTTCGTTCTAATGAGTTTTATACTCGCCGCCAGGAGAGATAATGTCTTAAAAAACAAGTATTTTTGTTGACTTTTCTTACGGTTGTGCGGTGGTGTCGGCGAATGATTAATACGTCCGAAACATATATTGAATTGTACTCGAAAATTGACTTAGTAAAGGATACATCATGGGTTCGAATCGTAGTCGGTTAAAAACACGTTTCCCAATGTTGTGTAACCGAACGATCAAAGAAGTTTACACGATTTAGACGAGAAAAACGACATACCGGAACCACAACGCTACAGGCTAGCGTATTCACCTAATTGACCAGTTCCGCCCGCATGTCCTGGTTGTGACCCACATGGCCGGCGATTGCCCATCACACGCATAATGACGTATATAGTCACTTAAGTCGTAACTCAATCAGTAGCGAATCCGCTGTTCATAGTTTGTTTGCTTCATGTAAACAATGAATGGGCTCAGATTGAGCTTCACGTGCTTAATGTAAGCTTATTATAAGTGTGTCGGATTTGTACAACGGCTTATGTATGCTGCATTCAGGACTTTAGCGTGTGTGTTACCGTATGCGCGTATGCTGAATAGAGAACTTAATGTAGGTGTATGCTACATTGATAAATTTGAGTTTAAAAATGAGCTAGTTTAAGCAATAAATATTGGAAGAAAATAGGTTTAAACCTTCACTTGTCGTTTAAGCAGTTGGGTCATTCATACCATAGAAAATCATCCTTTACGAATCTTATACAGGTGGTGCTTATATAGAAGGCGATACTTATATATAGATGATGCATATAATATATACAGGAGGTGCAAATACACGAGTTCTTATTATTCTGGTGGTGCATACCTAAAAACGTAAGTCAATTTGTATACAGGTGTTGCTTATATATAAATAGATATCTATACGGGAATATACAAATGTCGACCTGTATACATACTTGCCCTGATTTGTTATACAAAATAGCACCATTACACTTGCATCATTCCTTACATTTCCCAAAAGCGGTATCTGACTAGTTTTGCCTTTTAAAAACATAGATCCGTAGATAAGGAGTAAGGACCGAAAAGCTCAAAACTGCTTTGTAATGTAGCTGCGGGGTACCACACTTTTGTTCTTTATTACGTCACAAGATCGTGTTTAAAGGAATTTAGCTTCGTGAATAAAACTCTTTGTACGTTTAACCTCGTTTGAGCTGTTGTTATTTTAATCCTTATCAATTATTTTTTCTGTCCCGCAGGTTTGATGTATTGACAAAGAAAAGTATAAAATATGGTAATAGATAATGTTGTTTTGTGTTCTTTTGCACGAACCTCATTCGAATAAAAAAGCGGTCAGTGTATAGTTGCGTAAATAAAATCGGAAGATAAAGGGGAAAACAAAAACTTACACCGAAGATTAATTAAGACATGTGTTGTTGCAGTTAAATATATTATACAAATTTAGTGATGTTGTTTAACTTTACAAACGTTTTATTGGAACTCAATATTTATTATAAAGCAAATACCCTCTTGCAATATATATATTTAAAACAAGTGCAGCAACTTTGTTTTAAAAACTTTCGTGTACTTTGCCACCTGTCGATTATAAAAAATAGGTCAAATATAGCGAGCGGCCTCTTTATCAGGTAACGGAAATACCTAACATGTAACCAATGCAAATTTTGGTTTGTAGAAATAAATCAGATGCTTCGTTTCCAAGCATTTTGTAACACGATTAATATTTAATGCGGATCTTGGAGCTTGTATTATCACGTTTCGCTCTTTCAATCTAAGTACAGCGGTGGGAGAATTACAGTTTTAAATCCGATCGTAAAAGATTCTAGACGAAAATCACGTGGATCTAATTACCACCAATACGAGAAGTTCAGTTTAAGCACCTGCGCCGATATTACCTTACGAAAACAGTCGCCAGCGCTTCAAATGCTGGTTACATCGATACATCCACCCATCTTGCGCTATTACCTAATTTACCTGTGACGTAAACAATCGCCAAATGCCCCAAGCACTTGGTGCTGCGAAGTGTTTATTTAAAATTCCTATAACCATGTCACCTTTATGACATCATAGTCGTAATCAAATCCGGAACGAAGAAGTCGTTGTCAATGGAGCGTAGTTTTTTCGCATTCACTCAGCTGTCGATGGCGGCGTAATAACTGCGCGTTCAGGCAAGGTGCTGGTTTCAGTAAATTCAACTCGTTTTAACCGATATTTACAATCTTGGCGTGTTATATCATTAACGTTATTTTTAGTTAGTTTGTTTATTATCGTGTTTGTGCAAACTTCTTCGTTAAGATGAAAATGTTTGGTGTTTGAGTGTTTGAATAACTTTGGCAGTGAACTCTGCAATACCATCTAACAATGACCTTTTTACAATGGTAGCATAACAAGATGACGTTTACTCAGGTTAAATATGGAAAGTAAGGAAAGGCCTTGCAAAGTGAAGTTGACTGAGTTTGCTCAGAGTCCAAACAACCAAACGGTCAGTGAGGAAAGCACGTCATTGATGATGCCCGATATCTATGTTCTTCCGCAATCGACTCCCCCTGCTCGAAGAAGCAGCAGCACAGGAAGACTATTTAAGGTACGGAAGCTGTTTCTGAATTGATCTCCTTGAGTGATGATAATATATAACAGATAGAAAAATACATTACTTTATTCTGTAGGTTTATTTAGGGTCGTTAGACTAATAAAAATATTAAATTACGCATTGTTAGGGGAATTCCCCGAAATCATATTAAATTGCTGTTTACCACTTTCCTGTTCGGGTATTTCCCTCTTTTACGTTGAGAGCTGTTTTGAGCTTTATTATTAGCAAATTAATCATTTTGTATAAACATTGTGTTTTGACCGAAGTACGTGTTAAAATAATCAAAAACACAAGAAAGTGGGTTTATTTAAAACTCTTATTTTTTCGTATTTCGTAATAAATTTACTGTTATTGTTATATCACATATTATCATTATGGATCATATCATATCATCATATATTATTATTGTATATAATTTTTTTTGTATTTATCCCAGTTTACCTGATGGTGGTGATTACTAATAGTTAAGTTAAGGGTGTAGATCATTTATCATAAAAAATATAAATATTTTAGCATAGCATAGGATAATCAGGGTGCCTTTAAATACTGCAGGACCGCTTGGAGCGCTTAGATCACTTAGATTGCTATGGAAAGTAATTTTAATCCTGTCCGAAACACCAATTCCAACCACAGAACTAACCTTAACCCCAACCCTAACATTATTATTATGGCTTTTGTAATTATGAAGTATCATAAACGATCCAAGCGCTCCATGCGATCCAAGCGGTCCTGTCGTATATAGTACCAGGATAATCATGTTTATTGTCATAAATAGGAAATGCATTCTAGGCAATATACTACATTCAATTTTCATACTTCATATCAACCATTGGGCTACTGGATCATTGTATATCCGCCAAACATATTTTCTAATATTCTTAACTTTTTCTTTTTTTTTTCAGGGAGGCACCAAACTAGATAACTTTTGGGTTTTTTTGGGCCTTCCTGTTTTGCTGTAGTATTTTGCCAGTTGCCACAGTATTTTTTGTTTGTTAATTGTTGGATTTTCAGTTAACGCGTATTTTCAAATTGTTGGTGGTAAACGCTGCAGCGAAAGAAACAAAAATAAAAATTGTATCGTATTATGACATAAATCTCGCAACTTGATTGTGTGCATGAGATTAAACTGACAAACTTTTCACCAGGTGGTGCGAGATGCAGTCCGTGTAACGAAACGGGGTTCTCAAGATTCACCCAGTCTGACTGGGGTTCGAACCCCAAGCAAATCATCCCCGTATTTGCCCCGGTATTACCCAGGATTTGACAAGGGGCTTCTGAATGTACATGGCAAACACTGCACGTGTGACAAATGTCTGAAAGTTGGAGGTAAGATATGGTTGATTTCTTGTTGTAACAAAGCAATTTTTATCAGTAATATACATATAAGAAAAATCAATAAAACATGTATTTTATGACATTATATATTATGTACACATTCATTTTACTATCAAATTGGTTAATAAATTGTGGACAAAGCTAGAGACAGACTAATGTGAAATTAATTAAACAAATGATAATATCACAGACACAGAAAACATCTCGAAAAACGGAAGTTCAAACAACATTTGTTTGATGTCAGATGGACCTGATTACATTTTCAAGGTAAATATTTTATTCCCTGGAAATAAGTATAATCGACTTTTACAGGTTTATGAAAACGTTGTGCTTTAAGGTAAAGGTATTTTATAAATAGTTGAAAAATACTTTGGGTTTAAGCGTTAATAGGACTATTAATAAGCATTCAGATATGGATTTTCTCATTAGGCTTTGTTACACATTCAGGAAATACTTGATTGATTTTCCAAATTATCAGTGTGTTTATGACTCACGACTATTTAGAAGATTAATCTAAAATCAATATTTCGATCACAAAAAATTCAAAAACAAATAAATTGAGTCGTAATTGACGGATTATGATGGAGAATAAGAATGGATTGCTAAAATAAATAAATCATTGTGATATGAATGCCACCTGTTCTCTTCTTTGCACAAGCTGTCTTCAAATATGTTTCAAAGGAATTTATGAAACAAAACACATTTTCCTTATAGCCACATTTAATGTATCAAACTTAGAATCTTAGGGGTTGTTACAAAATAAACTGTTTCAAAATAATCACTGCACAGCAATAGCTTTTGTAGATAAAATCTTATTCATATCACATCGGATTGTCAGCTGAAAGGTTAATGGATCAAAACCAGCAACAAGTTTGTCAGTTGTTTATTGGGGCAAAGTACTTTAATTGAGTAAATTAATGGTTTAAACAAAAAAAACCTACCCTATTAGTCACATACAACACACTACAATAGCTATGTTTAAAGAATGGCTTTGTTAGATTGCTAACAAGATAAACCTTACCATATTTTTTACGATTGCATCAATCACCATTTGTCTTGGATTCTATTATTAGCTTGGAACAAATATTCTATTTTTTTCTCACTTCCTGTAAAAAGAAATCTGCGATCATCCATAACAACTGACAATGTTTGTTTGTTTTAGCATTTTTTACCAAAATTTCGTATTTTTATAAACTAAATTTCTTGGTTTTCCATTTGTTATGGAAAATCTAGGGTTTAAAGAAATATACTTGGATTGACCCGTTGCTGCAATGAGAATGTTTCTTTGAGAGTGAAAAGCCATTGTCATATCTCAATTGTTACACCACTGTTACATCATGTTGGCATTCCATTGAATAGCGATGAGTCATAGGTGTTATTGTCCAGTCATTGTTTTGAATAATTTAGGGGTGGGATTTTCTCCCATCAATTCCTAATACGGTTGTGGTTGTTTCCGCTTTAAAAATGCAGACTCACCCTTGTTTACCCCCAAAATGCTTTTAGTGAAAGATAACTAAGATATGTTTAGATTTTAAACAAACACATTTTAATAATGTACATAATTAGTTAAGGTGGCAATGCAGCGGAAACACATGCAAAATCAATATTTATTCACTTTAATTATTTGTTTTATTTTTTTTTTGGTATAAATTGGTAAAGGCAATTTTAAAACTAAAAATCATGTTTGAACCTTATAATCATGATTAAATTTAACGAAACAGTAATAATTATTTGTTTTTTACATCTCGTAATTTCACATACAAAAATACTAAAAATAGTACATATTGCAGTTGTTAAAAGCCAGAATAATATTAAGTTTTGAGTCCAACTGTCAAAACTAATTATTGAGCTAATTTGCGTAAATTTATACATAGTTCTTGAGTGAAAGAATATTTTGCAGAGAAATCGAGTTGAATAAAATCTGTGGTTTGAACTTAAAGTTCGAATATTATTGACATATCTTTGGTATGATCTGGATTTTAATTTGGTTATACATGTTTAAGCTTGCCACTTCTGTTCAATTGAAATATGGTGTTCTTCAAATAGATTTGTTCGGTTATTGTTGATTTTTTAAACTTCAAGTTGATGTAAATGTTTACTTAGTTTATTAGTTTTACCATATAAAAGTTCACTCTAATTCCCAAGAATACTTATTTACTGAATGAAATTAAAACTTCAATAAATTCAGATATTTATCCATTCTTTTTTAAATTTATGCAAATATTTAAGCTTGCAAACTAATTTCAAAAATTTATTTAAACCGCGGTGCCAATGTACTATATTGCAAATAAGAGCTGGCAACAAAGCATTTGACTTCTTTTGCAGTTTAAAAGTTTAAATCAATCTCATTGTGACAGTTAATGTCTATTGAAAAACGAGGCACGCATAGTATTATTGACATGAAAAATTGAACGACACAATTGGCTTACAGTCCGACTCTCGTAAACAACGTGTCTTTCCGAATTAAATTACGCCATGAAATATTAATAAGAAGGTTCGCAACACCTTAATCTAAGTATATATTTTCAGTACATTAATATTCATGATGACCAAATAAGCACCCTGTGGGTTAAAGAGTCATTTAGTCATTTTATTGTATCACAATCGATATCTTAAATGTCAAGTCCTGGATTTAAAAGAATATCAGACATGTGTGCGATTACTCAAAATAGAAATTATATTTTTTTCAATTATATTCTGCCAGGTGGCTTAGTTTTTAATAGGTTTTGTTAGACACTTTATGCCCACAATTGACTGGGGCTATTATAATGTGTGGATCGGGATTGCAAGTTGTACTTAAGTTTCGAGTATTGCAAAATACTTGGTCACAGTCAAGCTATTGGTTACCATCTGGCTGGAATGTAACTGATCCTGACATTCGGGATTGATTCTAAGTCGCTTGCAATTGGCCGTCAATTGTAAACGACAATTGTAAAACTTCATTGGAGGTTATGCTGTTTAGATGGAGAGTTTTTACAACTTTTATTTGACGGTTTTCTTTAATTTGACAATACAGAGTATAATTATCTCCACTTGATTTGTATTGAAAGAAAAAAGCTTTAAACAACCTGAACTGTTTTGTAATAGTTGCATAATGCGACACCGATAGCTAGACGTAGCCCGATAGCAATACGTAATTAAACGAAATTTTAGATGAAATTGTATAACATGTTATCTTTCTTTACTAGGGAATTAAATGTAAAAAGATAAATTCCAGTGTAAGTTAAAAAATGTAATTTGAACTGATTCTAATTAAATATTAAAATTGGTTCTATCATTAAATAAATATTTTGTTATTGCATAATGACATATGAATGAATATCCATCCCATTAAGAATATATTTTAGTGAATCCTTAAAATTTTTGATGAGTTTTTAAACATTTTGTTTGTTGATAATGAAGTAATCAATGATTAAGAGAGAAAGACACTTCCTGAGATAATGATTTTTCTGAGGAGATAAACATTTTCAAGAGATTTCAAGAGATTTTTCTGAGTTTTGTTAAAATCATTTTTTTATTTGTTATCGATTTGTAGCGTTGTAGTAGCATTTTTATAAGTTGTTTGGAAATGGGGGTTAAAGTGGGCTCAGTTGACCAACGAAGGGAAGAATTTAATAAATGGCTGCAAAGTGGAGGAGCAAGTTTCGCTTTAGTGACCTCGACACACGAGCTTGTGGTCGACCCAGTTATTGAGGTTGGTTTTAAAATTAGGACTTATTATAGGATTTCATTAAAAGGAGTCCAAAATTAGGACTTATTATAGGTTTTCATCAAAAAAGGAGTTTGTAACAAATTATTTTCAACACAATCAAACTTGAATATTTACAACCTTCGAGTTTGCTGACTTATTTCCAAGAAGTACCATCAATCACTTAAAATAAGTAAATTTTTTTATTTCTGTTCAATTTTGTAAAATAAAAATTATTAATAGTATTCGATTTTTATTTAATAACCATAAAAAGGTTAGAAAATGCAAAAGCCAACGCAGATAATTATCACAATACCTTGTTACCACGGTCAGTTTACCAGATATTGCAGTGTGTTAAATAGTTAAATACGTTTAAAGCATTTAACTAATTTTTACCAATTCGCCCAATGGATTTGAGTGTTTTGCGCAAAGAAACCTTCATTGAACTAGGTCCTGGTATCATTTTCTTAAAAGCTGAAGATACAGTGTTCTTCCATAACTAAATTATTTAAAAATAATTTTTTTAAATATTCTTCAGTAAGTATGAAATGTCAGTCTTGCATTAAATATGCATTGTCCTTAAAGAGGTTGATAATTCTTAGCTTCTTGGGCGTATTCAATGACTGCGTTGTTCGTAGTCCACTTTGTTGTGCCTTAACGTTTAAGCTTTGGATAAAAAACTTGTTTCACAACAATGTTGACATAGTAGGATATAGTTTATGAGTAGGCAGGATATAGTTTATGACACAGCAGGAAATGGTTTATGACACAGCAGGAAATAGTTTATGACACGGCATTTTTATGACAGGAAATCGGAAATAAAGGTTGTAATAATATATTAAAAAGGTTTTAGTATGAAGATAATTCATTTAATTCACCAGATTTACCTGTGAAATGTAATATTTTTTGTTAATATTTGGTTATTCAGTTGAGTCAATAAAGTCGAATAAAAATCCAATAATCTAATAAATGTCATTTTAATTTAGTTATGTTGCTTAGTGTAAAATGTTTTTATTCCTTAAAATCTAGTATTTAGAAGAGTTATTAAAATTTCTATTTGTGCAAAGCAAGAAAATGGTATAACGGCAGTCATTATACACATCATGTTTAGAATTAGAAAAAAAGGTAAAATAAAAAATCACAGACGTGGCCATAAAACATATGATTAATTATTAATTGTTAGTTTACCAAAGTGGTT
>CH002002.1:239559-250338 GCA_000149265.1 Ciona savignyi
CGAGGGAAAAGCTATACATTACCTGTCTATAGATGTGCATACTAGCGTTAGAATAGACGCCGTAAGAGAAAGCACTGTGAGACTTCCAAAAGTATCGATGTACGCCTGGGAGTGGTAATCCAACTGGGAAGGAACTTGGCCTTCAGCAAGGAACTTGTGTCGCCCGAAGTAGATAGTTCTGGTCGTATGCATTGATCCTGCCATTACCATTGCCATCATCAGGTCCGCACACGCAAGCGAACTTCGGAAGATTCTAGAAGTATCAAATTTTAGTGTTTTTCAGGATAAGTTTCGAACCCATGATGGGCTCGTCGCAGACATCGTTTTTTTATGCAGAAATTCTCGATGTATGAATCGGCCGCGTTAAGCATTCGGATACAAAACCGTTCAGAAGCATTAATGGTTGAAGTCACGTTTACATACCTTTGTCATATGTGACATCTGTTGCATAATGCAGAATTGGGGATTTAAACAGGATCAATAATTTAACATTTCATCGAAACTAAATGTTTAAAGGGGTGCTATGACGAGCAATCTGGTGTTCTAATCTTAGAAATATTTTGAAACAAAGTAAACGCCATGTGTTCTTATTGAATCCTGTTGTGGTGTGGGACAGTTAGTTCTATGGTCCGTATACGTCAAAATATTATTTTAAAAGTAACAAAGCTGCATTGTTTTCCTCTCTTACCCGTGGGCCGTGTGCAATATCTTCGTTTTCCATGTCACAACCAGTATGACGACATTACTCAGCAGAATCAACATCAAGATACAGGAGTCGATGAAATACGTCACGTAGAGTGACGCAATGTGTGACGTGGCGAGACAGTCGTAACAAGAAGGGGACGAGGAATCAAACTTCGACCTTGTGAAGCCGCACGCTACGGGCAAATTGAATGGCACCGAATGGATCAACCATTCGGTGTATTCGGGTGGCTGTGTCGTGTTTGATTTACCGTTGTAAAAATCGTGTATAAACCCGCACGCCTTCAACGCCAGGCTTCGTTCGTCCGATTCAATACCGCTTCCATATATTTTGTATTTCTTCGCGAGGTTTTTAGCTTCCTCTTTCCCCGACTTTAAAAGGCTGCAGAAATCGTCAAACCGACTCTCTGTCGCTAGACTTGACCCGTCCGATGTTAATTCATGTTGATCAGTTGTATTGCACATTTTAAGATACACCATTCTATAATACACCGTGAAATCGTATCTCCTGGCTCGGCATACGGACTGAAGTTCACTTGCATTCCAAACGCTCAGTTGATATGTGTAAGTCAGGAAGGAACCGTTTCCTGGGACAAACGTGGAAATCTCACTTTTGTCTGTATCTTTCTCCTCGGCAGCCTGTTGGACGACTTGGTAACTTGCTCCAGAGTGGACTAGAATCGCAACAAAAACGGCAACAGCGTTTCTATACGATGCCATATCTACACCTTGGTTGGTATAGCTTTCTGTATGGGTAAGAAGAACATGTCGTTAATGTTACATGTACTACAATTAAAGTCTGTGTGTAAAGCGCTTCTACCCACTAGATAAGACGAGCCTAACGCTCAAACAATATAACGCATATAACAACATGCTTTTTCGACGAATACTAAAACTCAAAAAAAAACGAAATACCGAAATTAAATGCAAAGCTAGTTTAAAATCTTATTTTAAAGCACATTACCGTAAGGTAGGTAAGTAATTAGTAACAATTTCTACATTCCTGTAGTTTTAAACTCAGCGTTAGTTAAGGTGAGGTTAGAAATGAATATACGTTTCCGTATTTCCGTACTCCCATAATTTGGATCTTTTAGTAGTGACCTTATTTTTTAGCGTTACTCAACTCAAATAATGTCCAAAAAATCTGTCTTCCAGTAGACGTTATATGCATCTGCGTCATATTCATGTCTGGGAACTCTTCCAGGCGTTTTAATTATGACAGAATTAATCAATCAAGTTGACATAATCTACAATCCTTCATGTAGTTTAATACTCGCACAAAGCAATTGCTGCATCACACTCATTTAACACGCGCAGAATGAGTTTATCTCATTCTATCCTTCCATCATAACCGAACGATGACGTCTAAATACTACCACAAAAAAACATCTCAGCATTTTACTGCTTATGCTCATTCACCTTTGCCTAATCGAATATGCATAAACACTTAGACCTTTGGGTAACCCTTCCTGACAACGAATAAATCGAATCTAGCGTTCCTGAAAACCCCGATTAAATCGGATGCGGTTTAGAACAACACCGGTCTGTGCGGCTATCCGCTTCGATGCCATGATCAAACTGTCATTTTAGCATCAGCTCAGTTCCTGGCGCCATGAAATCGCTGATTTTTTCGTTTTTCGACTAGCGGTTCGTTCTTTGGACGCTTTCATTGTCTCATTGAACTCGCACAGTGTAGGAATTATGTAGCTTATACCACTATTTCAAGACGACGTTATTTTTCGATTGTATCTCCTAAATCGGCCTTTCTCTGTGCGAAATGTTCCTCTAATATTCACAACTAAAATTTACATACTTTTAATCATGTTCTATGGCATCGTCTGTAAATTATCGCTGCCTAAAATGCCATCGCTTTTTAAGTATTGCACACAATCAGCCTTAAATTGTAATAGTTTAAACGAAACTACCGCAGAGCATATAGGTTTTATTTGAAATGATGCGTTCGTTCCACGAATGAACTGGTAATTACTCGTATACAGTTGTCACCTTTTTACCTGGACTTTCTTAGAATTTAGTTACACTGCTGACGATATAGCTTATTCCGTTGGTTAAAACTAATATATACACAGAAAAAGACTTGAAACGTAACTTTTGAAGTAGTATTATAAACATAACGATTGGCACACAATTATTATTTTCTTTGCTCTATAGTTTCTGATTATCTAACGTTGTACGCAATCGTTAGAATACAAGATTTAAACTAATTTGTGTAAATTAAGTTATTATCTCTATATTCAAATGGTCAGTAATGTTATTAATTGTTGTTGCTACACGTTAGTTTTAGTTTTTCACTTTTATTTTTAAGGATTTATTTATTTGCGACTACAGCCAAAACTTTTTGGTCTTTTTTAAAATTTTGAATTTCGTGGATAAACCATATGGTGTTACATTATGGGAACCATACATTTAAACAATTTTTTTTATATATTTAGATGCCAAATACCTTGTGGATGTCTAATAGCTTGTGTGGATGCCATAGCTCTTCTAAATGCCAAATAGCTATTATAATCCTTGTTTAAAATCCTTGTTTAACACCAAGATTAGTTTGAGGCGTTTTTCTAAAAATATCAACAAATATTCGAAGATTGTATTACGGTGCGTCACAACTAGCGATTCTGACGTCAGGAAGAATAAAATGGCGGATGGCCTTAAAGCGAAGATCAAGCTATTTATAGCCACTGTTCTTAGCAACAGAATAAAAGGACGGTGGTTTTGTAATTCGAAACTTTATTAAAGGCGTGGTCGGCAAGCCTGTACTTAAATGTAAAATGACAATTATAAAACTAGTTTTCGATTTTACAATTTGCAATTAAAACAACGTAGATGGCATATAAGCCTTATTTTTTTAAACGTTGTATATTTCAACCAAAATAGCATTATTGGTATCTTAGAATAAAATATATCGATGTAATATTTCCGATGGTGGAAAATGCCGAGGGCTCATACACAATCATAAAATTAACTCGTGCCCATTGTCCGGTCCTATTGCAGTGTGTTCTGTATGATTAAGCCATAGCTACTGCTTAAATAGAACCCGAGCCATTCGGATAGAATTTGAGCGAATTACGCAAAGTGCCTCCTATGGTAACAAACTACTGGCCAGCGAGTGGCTTGAATAAACGACCTTTCGGCTGTCTGCAGTCGGTAGATTCTTTATCCTATAGCTAACCAAGTCGGACAAAAATCAAATTGAATTCAATTAAATCAACTACTCAGTGTACACCAACGTTACACGGGCGTTGTTAACCGGTTTAAGGCATTTGCATCTAATATTCACAACCTATTTTCCACACAGAGTGAAATCTATCCAAGAGACTCTCGACAAACAGCACGACCTCTTGCGGTTGATTGTACAGAAAATGGAAATCCGCTCGGAGGCGGAAGATCGCGACGAAGGAAACAACAGGCCGAACGTCACGCCCCGAATGGCGGCTGTCGCCGGGAGCAAATTGCTAGCAATGAGGTCATCCAGGTCAATGCGTTCGTGATGGAAGCGACGTTGTCACGGGGCGACTTGTTTCGTGGTCTACATTCACCAAATATGACGTAATAACTATTAAGTGACTTTATGGAGTCACAAAGAGAGGAGCAAGAGTCATATTGAACTTCTACAAATTACTTTGTTGAACTGTCGATACTTTACCAGGTACTGCCAATGGTGCTAATGTTGTGTCGCGATCGAAGCCGATCTTTTGGTTGGTTGACGATAACCTATCGCCAGCAAATCGTTTGAATTTTTAAATAAAGACGAAATTGTTGTTTAAAGTCGATTTAAATGTAAAATACAAAATAAATAAATTAAAAACAAAACAAATTTGCTTCCTTTATTAAAGCTAAGTAAAAAAATAGTTTTTTTAAGTTTTAAGTTCAATTGACCTTTATATCAAAAAGTGGTTGTGGATTCGATAAAGTTGGGAGAATACTACCCTTTGACAGCACGACAAAGCTGAAGTTTATTCAAACACAGCCTTCGCCGAGGTTTGTTTATTAACTGCTTGCGGCGTTATGAACAAGCAAAATGACAGCAACAAAAGCTAATTCAAACTGTAGTGCATACAATGACGTCATAATTTTACTGTCCAGCAATTCGTTTACTATCTTCCTAAACACGCGACCGGTTTAAATTCACAACCATCAGGTTTCATTTTTGTTTAACAAAAGTGTAGTTTTTTTGGACCAAACCGAACTTTGGGTAAACTATTAGACAACAATTGTAATCTACCTTAAATATATTAAGATGTCAGTTTATGTTTTAAACCTAACCGGGGACAGCCAGTATTGAGGTTAATCGGCCTTAACCTTGCATCCGGTTTAGTCGGCTTAACAACACGTGTGTCCTCATGTTTACAATTACTAAACAGTTTGATTGAGACCTAATTCTAAACGACTTAATTTGAAATACAGTGGAACCCCGCTTGGAGACCACCTCGATAACACGACCACCTCATTATCACGACCACTTTAGTGCGGTCCCAAATATTTTACTATAATAATGCATTGTATTCTGTTTCAATAACGCGACCAACCCGGTTTCCAGACCGGGACCGCCATATTTTGGTCCAAAACTTCAAATTGGACTCCGCTTAAGTGACCACATGTGCTAAATAATTTGCCTTTGTCACCTAAATAACAAGGTTAAATTTATTTTATGATCAGAACAATAAAAACAAATAAGCGCACACAAAAAAATGTGGCAGACAGAACTGAATCCTACAAGATAAACTTTAGTATTAAATTTATTCTGCGCAGTATCTAATAAAAATAATGGCGTTTGGTGAAAATTTAGTAAAAATGCAGACGTTTAAGCTGCATACGACGACAAGTTGCTGCAAATCAAAATTCACTAACACGACCACCCCGCTAACGCGACCGCTTGATGACGGTCCCATAGGTGGTCGGGTAAGCGGGGTTCTACTGTAATTGTTTATTTACAAAGCAGTCAATCAGATCAACCAACCAATTCTCAGAATTTGCACGAAATACCGACAAGAAACATAAGGTTTGTTATCATTATTATTCTTATAATCCATATTTTTCATGATAGTAAAACACTATCATGAAGACTCGAGCGTGAGGAAACGGTTTAAATTCTGATCTACCTTGCAAATTATTAACGGGAACTCAACGTTTTTTGAAAACTTTAGAAATACAGTAGAACCCCGCTTACCCGACCACCTATGGGACCGTCATCAAGCGGTCGCGTTAGCGGGGTGGTCGTGTTAGTGAATTTTGATTTGCAGCAACTTGTCGTCGTATGCAGCTTAAACGTCTGCATTTTTACTAAATTTTCACCAAACGCCATTATTTTTATTAGATACTGCGCAGAATAAATTTAATACTAAAGTTTATCTTGTAGGATTCAGTTCTGTCTGCCACATTTTTTTGTGTGCGCTTATTTGTTTTTATTGTTCTGATCATAAAATAAATTTAACCTTGTTATTTAGGTGACAAAGGCAAATTATTTAGCACATGTGGTCACTTAAGCGGAGTCCAATTTGAAGTTTTGGACCAAAATATGGCGGTCCCGGTCTGGAAACCGGGTTGGTCGCGTTATTGAAACAGAATACAATGCATAATTATAGTAAATTATTCGGGACCGCACTAAAGTGGTCGTGATAATGAGGTGGTCGTGTTATCGAGGTGGTCTCCAAGCGGGGTTCCACTGTAGGAGGATAGGATAGGTCGATAGGATATTCATGTTTATCCTCGTGAATGGGAAAACCAAGGGGGTTTACACACGGGCAATCGTCAGATTACTTCGCGCCCACCGTCGGGTTACCGGAGCTATTGCAGTATGTTGTCTTTGATTCACAAGTTCCTTTAAATTAAGTAGAATCCATTAATTCGTTGGGTCCAGGCAATGTCCGTAAAGTGCCTTGCCCAAGGACAAAACCGACTACCTAGCGACCAGTTTCACTCCTGCAACCTTTCGATTGAAAGGCGACGCACTTAAACACCAGGCTAACCGACCGGACTTAATCCTAGTGTTTGGAACCGATGACTGACACAAATTGGGTACGTAGGTCACAAACACGAAATTTGTAATCATTTTTTTGACGCGGTACTATTTGTTTGTTTCACAATCAAATGATCACTTTACATGCATTGTTAGATAAATCAAACAAGCTGAAATTTTACAGCAAATTATATTATGGCTCGTCAAAAATATGACGACTAGTATATGGTACAAGACAATAATGCGAATATTTCATTTAGATCTATAACCACCAGAAGTTCAGAAAATTGTTATTTTACAAGTCCTGTATTCTACCCATCACTGTTAAACATTGTGGGCAGATTCATATCAGGGCCGTCTCGTAATGGTTAGAAATCGATTTTTAGGAGCCTAATTTGAACACGGTTGCCCGCATAGCAATATTCCCATTCTTCTTGAAAATTCCTCGTCCAAAGCCTCAAATCCTCGAACCATCGCATCCCGGATAATGTTGTGATCGTTGCCGGGTCCAGTGATTTCGCGGATCTGATCCATATTTAACGCGCGACCGCTGGGTGGCAGCACAGGGAGAACCATTAACTGCAGAAGTGCGGTAGGTTAGTACGGTCGTGTGGTCGAATGGTGAACGCGCCCGATACACGTATACCAATTTTATACGAAAACGGTCCTGATGACGGGACAATCAAGGTTGCGACACCAAGCACAGTAGCAAAAAAGCAATATATAATTTGTGTTTTTAATTCTGGTCATTTGACGCCATGCGGCTTTATTATCGCATTTTCGCAAATGTTTTATGCTCTCTGGGAAAAGGAAACACCAGTTCCCTTTTTCTTTTTTATACATCAGACTTTTTTGTGGCAATCTCCTTCCACAAATGCATGGCCACTGCATTGATTAACCATTAATAGAAAAACATGAAGTTAAAAACAAAGCAAACATTTAAAAATCACCAACCAAGGCTCCTCTGTCTCTGATCCTCTGGGCCGGTACTGCCACGTCATCACTTGACGCCCCATCCGTGATAAGAAGAACGATGTCACGTGCTTCTTCCCTGTGCCCACTCGTCATCAGTACGTCAGCAGTATGGTTCAATGCGTTGCCAGTTTTGGTTCCTGAATCGTTTGAATTTTATTGGTGCGAATACTTTTTGTCGGTAAGAAAGAAAGGACTATATTTCATTGGAAAGTATACTATATATCAGTGCTTCTAGATCTTTTTTCCTCGTGGCGTACCCAAGACCAATTAAGAAACGAACGGGTGCACTTTGCATAGGAAGTCAAATCAATATGAAATAATTTCATCACCGATTTTTCACAAAACAAAATTACTCTTTCTCAAGGGCCCTTGCTTTTCGGAAGTTAATGTAGAACTAACGTTACAATGGTAAAGAACGAACTAGACACCAACCATTTAGTAGTTTATGATATATGGACACTCTGTCGTAAATTTACGAAATGCAAGTGTGGCGTACCTAGCTTACCCCTGTGGCGCGCCATTTGAGAAACACTGCTCTATATAGTAGTAACAGATATGGCGTCAGATGAAGATTTTTATTGTCTTAAAATTTGCATATGTTTTTTTTCTTACAGGAATCCTCAAAATGACGACTCGGAACTTGTTAAAACATTTTTACTGATAGTTTGCAATTTAATTAGGATAGAATTCTCAACCAAAATAGGAATATTATCTGTATTGACTGTCACTTTACTTAATTTTGATTTGGCGTATATTTTAAATGCAGTATTATTGAGAAGCAAAATGAAACAGACTAAACTAACTCAGAGGATTAAAATTAAAATATTTGGCTGAAATCGGTCATTTAAAACGGTGTTCAATAGTTGTTAGTTACCTACTGTTCGTGTCGCCCATATGTTAACGCGTCGGATTCATATACCGATTTCCATACAAAAAAACGCTTTATTAACAAGATCGTCATGAGTTCGACACTTAGCTCGATTAAAAAATGTTTTATTACAGTACACCTACCACTGCCGTTGTATGGCATTCTGTCGAAAGCTGCCAACAGTCCTGCCAGGTCATTAGGGTAGGCACTCAGGAGAATCTGTGTAAGATGTACCATATTAGATATCTTTGTAATGTCGTACAACCGTCTTGTGCTATTGTAGTGTGTCCACAGTCGAGATAATAGGACTGTTGAAGTGTCGAGATGGTTGGTGCATTTATATATTTGTGGTATGAATCGTAAGCCATCTTGTTTAAACCATTATGTTGCTTAAGATTTTACAGTTTATAGATGTTTTATTTATTCACATCCAAGTTAAGGTATAAGCAGAAATCCATGCATATTAAACCATAACTCACCTGTGTCCTAGTATCCACCACTCGATTGTACCTCACAATGCCAAACCTTGCAAATTCATCTCGCACAGTAAAGTCACTGAAAGTTTTAATAATTTCTATAAAAAGATGGACTACTCGTGTACGGTCGTGTGGCCTAATGGTACCCATACATACACCGACTTTAATAGAAACAAACTTGGTGACGAGCACTTTATGTACAAAAAGTCATATATGAAGTGTACGGTTATGTGGACGAAAGGTTAACTCGACCGATACATATACCGACTCTTATAGAAACAAACGGTCTTGGAGACGAGCCCATCATGGGTTCGAAACTTGGCTCGGTAAAATAAGGTGGGCTACTGTGGTCCACGAACAGTTACTATTTGTACAGAAAGTGTTCGTAAAGTCGAGCTGATTAGCTCATTCGGCATTCATGTGTAGTCGCTCTGCAGGCTGCCGAAAGTTTGTGAATTGAAATTAGTTGTTAGCCGGTTGTGTGTATTGAATAAGACAGTTAGCACACCACGCCTTAATGCAGTGATAATAATAAATTAAAACAGGAATATTCGTTTCTGTATGTTCAGTTAAGATTTTTAAAATGTATTCGCACAATTATTGCTTAAACAGCTGCCGTCTGAACTTTATTTTAAAAATATTAAAATACCAAACCGAAAAAGCTCCATTTTAAACATATTACGCAAACTCACTCCAAAAAATCTCTGACGAATTTCTTCATCTTTCTCCAGTTAGGTCGCCCCACAGAAGAAGACGAGTCCAACACGACTATAAAGTCCATGACGGCAAATGGGGGGCATGGCCCTGCATTGAAGGATTTTATAACTTAACGGAATCTAAAGTGCCGTCCAAGTTGAAAGTCGTGTCTGATTGAGCATACGCTGCAATATCTTAAACAAATTGAATGTATATTATTGTACATATGAGCTTGTGCATAACATATGTTACATTACCCCAAACCAGTGGTATATATAATTGGTTGTTAAATTTAAAGTCATGCTTGATTGCTTATTTTCACCCCTGTAATAGTTCTGGCAACTTAACGATGGATGAAAGGTGTACTTCTTTGCTGGACGATGAGCATAATACGTTTTACTGCCCCCAACTTAACATGAGGTGTATTACTGTGCGCCTGAACAGGCCACTTTAAATGCCTCCAACCCATTGTTATGTATCATATCGACCAAATGGAAAGTCGTGTCTGAATATCTACACTCTTTAACAGCAACAGAAGCTATATATATATTTTTTCCAAGCCAATTTTCGAACCTAGGATGAGTTCATCACTTGGACAGTTTTTGGATAGGTTATTATGTATCGGTCGCGCTAACCATTCGGCCACACGACCGTACAAACAATAGCTATATGTTCGGTTCATTACCGTGATATTACGTTCGGTACTTACGTGTGCAGCAAGGTGTTGGTTGTGACCACTCGCTTCCTCGTTGACAAGTGTTGCTAGTAACACTGGCGGGGTAGACTTGGTAGTCGGGCTCGCACTCGAAAATGCAATTCGACTTAAACTTTCGACCGTTCGTACAGGATATTGTGCCATGGCGTAATGCTTGCGCGGGGCATGCCAGTGCTAAAGGTTAGGTCAGGTAGGTAATTAACAATGGGTCGTGTTAAGATATATATATATATATATATATATATATATATATATATATATATATATATATATATGTGTGTGTGTGTGTGTGTGAAGTTGCAGGACACTACAAAAGAATAATATAAAAGTAAAATGTTTAAAAACTGCACCGGGTGCAAAAATAAATTTGCAG
>CH002002.1:250556-264549 GCA_000149265.1 Ciona savignyi
AAATGTATACTGCAGTTTAGCAGCATTTTACTTAAAATCCCTGTTTGGGTTTAATTTTGTTTAGTACTATGTTTTTGAAGCTATTTTTTTATATTTCTTAAATACATGGTTTGTACAAACTGCAATCAGCCCTAAGTAATAAAAGTAATTTATACTGTACGTTTAGTTATGCGGTCACAATTTAAGCGGCTTTGTCACTATAGCAACGGTTAAGAAAACAGTCATAAGTTATCGCATTTTTTTACCATGGTGTAAGACCGAAAAAAATAATTTTATGAGAAAATAACTTTAAACTAACATTTCAAACAAGAAAAATAAAGAAATTGTTATATTGACTATATTTGTTATATCAAAATCTGAAGCGATAATTGACTTTTTGATTCTATTTGAAATAAGCGACTGGCGATGATGTATTGCCAAAATATAATTAAAATACACCAGCTAATAGTTGTTCAAATAATCGAAACTATTTTTGCAATTGCTGATTTGTTATATTAAAAAAGGTAATATTTATAGAAAGTCGCCAAAGCCTTTTCAGATACTTTAACTTAATGTTTCTCCAAATGTAAACAACTTACGACGACATATCGGTTTTGGAGCGCTCCATAATCCTGTTCTTTCTCCCACCCGGTCCTGACATGACGTTGTACGTGACCCTACTAGCTCATGGTCTCTCCGACAGGAAAACCTGTGACGTAGTATTGAAGGTTATTTAAAGCAGACAGAGATGACCCCAGTCAAGGGCCCCTTGCAATACATTAGTGATGTTGGATGTAAAGCTAAGTTAGAATGTACGATAACAATTTGCATGTACTGAAACGAATCGAACTGATCTATGCATCTGATAAGGTGAATACTGTTGTGTTCATTTTACCAGAGTTGGCGTCGGGGTGCATTGCATAGGTATTATGGTCACGACTTCTATGTTTCTTCGGACGCTTCTCGATAAGATAAGAACACATAATGAGGCCAATTGTTGTCGAGCAACTTACGTGCACTGGCTCTGCAGGTAAATACCATTTGAGCACCACACAAATCCGAATTGTGGCGCAGTGGGCCGCGGTGGACACGTTTTTCTTCTGCAAATAGGTTCCGGGAAATCCCACTCCAATCCTTCTGTTCCCGAAACTACGAAAATGATCTTTGTTAAGCGGGACAAAAAAATTAAGGAAAATTTTTTATTGGCTATAATTATCAAGCGTTAACTTACAATATATCGCCACATTTACGTTTGGCTTAATTATAGTTAAGCAATTTTCAGCATATTAATTATCACACTTGCTCTGAGCTAATTACAATGCGTCATCGATCAAAGTTGATATTTGCCATAGGGAATTAACATTTATGGGTACATGGCAAGAGATTCAATTAAATCGCCGACCTTCTATGCAAGCTTGCGGTAATATCTACAAACATGACTCACCACACGAAAGCATAGGTTCCCCGACCATATAGTATCCGTTGTGACAGTGAAACTCACAGGTCGTTCCCTCTTCCATATTACCTTCACACTGCATGTTGCTATGTGGGGGGACATTGGGGCGAGGGTTGCAGCTTGACGGTGCGGGGGTGGTTACTATAGAGGGAAGTGTAGTTATCATTTTCTTTGTGGGTAAGTTGTACTATACATTTATGACGATGGACTAGCTTTTAAACTACAATAACAATTGATTAAATAAGAGTCCGATAAAAACACTACAGCGTTGATGTATGTTTAAAATCGCACATTTACACAGCTTTTTCGATTGTTCCGGGCTGGTGTCGAATAAAGCAACATTCGAAACACTGCTATAAAATATACGATTTTCATCTGTAGGGATTCTAGTCAGTCTTAAATTACCGAAGTGTAAACTGGTGGCTTAACAAGAGTTC
Organism: Ciona savignyi; assembly: GCA_000149265.1. Lineage (NCBI taxonomy): Eukaryota > Metazoa > Chordata > Ascidiacea > Phlebobranchia > Cionidae > Ciona > Ciona savignyi. The sequence continues at coordinate 252,429 of CH002002.1, forward strand.
ATTTGTTGATATTAAAATCGGATGAGTTCATGTTTTGCTTTTTAGTTACAATATTGAAAATATTTATTTAAAAAAATTAAAATTAAATTTGGAAAAATATAAAGTTTACCACGTCATTATTTCATAATACACGTTATTTAATATGAGTAAAAAAGACGCCGTTAATCTTAATACTTTAAAGTGAGATATAACTACGACAAATTGCAATTGTAATGTATTTCTTATATCAGGCATGGGCAACATACGGCCCGCGGCCCGGGTCCGTCCCGTAAAGGCATTTTGACCGACCCGATAACTATCTAACCAAATGTAATTAAAATATTGAATACTATTCATGTAATAATCCGGCCCAACAATAACTTTAGTTTCCCACATCCGGCCAGCCGATTAGACAAGTTGTCCACTGCTAGCTTATATCTTAAATGATGGAATATATGCTTCGTTATATTAATTTCTAGTCAAAGTAGGGACAAAAATACGTTCACCATACTGGAGTCGGGACTGTCGTATTGCGGCATATCGTTCCAACAGCTCAGTAGCTGCAGGTTGCATAGATCAGTGTTGCAGCAACATCTACATGTGGATGTCGGGGACTTGGTGTTGCATTGTATGGGGTACGAATCACGTGGGTTCCTGGTGGGGTGTTTGCGCAGTTAGCCTGAGAGCTATTACAGTATGTAGATTGTTGGTTACTTAAAATATCGTGGGAAGCAAGAATTTAAATAGTTACTGCGCTGTGTGTATTGATGGTTTACTTATTTGTATTAGTGAATTACCTATCTTTTATTCGAGTGCCGTAAAACATCTTGCTTTAGCCTTTAAAAACCAATAATTTAATTCATACTGCCATAAATCAATACCTGATTAACATTGTTCGAACAAGCGTGATCTTGTTTACATCGCTTCTCGATCAAAAGTGCAGTGCCATACCGGTAGTGACGCACTTCTTCGTAGCAGATCGCCTGTTGGGTCACGTGGTATTAGAAACCATTATGTAACGCTTCCGAAAATAAGCTTTTCAAGCTCTTTAAAAAGAGGAAACCCTTAGTTAGACTGGTGGCACTAATTTCACTTTTTTTAAAGTTTGACATTGTCGTTTCATTTTCGGTTAATATAGCAGCGTGAAACATCCCCATGTTAAGTGATTGGCATTAACGGTTGTGCATTTGCCATGTTATCTATTGTCATGCTGTAGTAATATATAACAATTATTTATTCTTGTTAAATTTCACATGTCGCTTAATGATCGCCTCACAATTGACACTTTATTTAGAGGGACACTGTGTTAATAAATGTAATTACATCTTATCGGGCTAAAACCATCTTACATTAATTTCATTGCATTCAATTTCTCGTCCGACGGCTCGACATTCTTCGTTGGACTTAGCATTGATGCACGACCAACATTTCAATGCTGTGAAGTAAAAATAAATTTTAAAACTGTTTTGGAAAACAATGCCATTAAAACACAAATACCGCGTTCTCATTTTCGAGTTTCGTAACATTTTGATGTTTAAATAGTCATATCGGCATCTCATTTGAATTTATAAAATCGAGACAACAACCGTGAAATCTAAGTTTACTGGCAAGTATCGTTAAGCCCTTTTCTTATTTTTGCCCTTAATTTTTTTTATATTTATATGCAGACTGACACACATATAAAAGGGATAATATATATGCTTCAGTCAACTACAAAAAAACACTATAAACAAGATTGTTCACGGCCGTATATGTCAGTAGCTGTTTCGACCGACGATAGGGTTGTTGGATCGATAACCCACCATGGGGCTAGACATAACGTTTTTTGGTGATTAATATTAAAAAGAAAAAGAATGAGATTAATATATCTTACTTTCTGAAACAGTGAGACACCAATTTTGCAGTGTAAAAGAATTAGAAACTGTATTTTTCACCAAAATTTACATTTTACGCTTACTAATTCTTGTATGTCGAAAAAAAACCTTAAAGATACCAAACTGATATTTACGTACATTTCACGGGACACAGCAACAGTACTGAATAAGTATTTTTTTATTTTATATTCTACGTTTGAATACCATAGCACTTTGTACAAAATTCATTTCAGACCGATTTTACCTCGATATCATTAGCCATTCCGTCTTCTTTAATTTTAATTTTAATGTTAGTCGTAATTTATAAACTAATCCATACAAATATATAATAGATATAATGTAAAATCAACTCATCTTACGTTCAAAAATGCTGACTTATTCTTATCAAAAACGGCCACGATAGCAATGCTATCTACTGTTTTAGGACGAATATGCCACATTTTTGTTTGACGAAAAATAAAATTTAATTAATCCGACTATTGTCACATTATGGATTTGTATACCACCTGTGTAATTTTTTATACATAGTTGACTATCGAGACCAATGGCAGACCACTTACAAAGTTGGACCGGTTTGATCCAACAAAGCAGCTTGCTTAAGGATATAACCGACAGATGTATATCTGCTTTCGCAACTACAACCTTTCGGACGGTGCTACGAATGAGCGAAGCGGACGAACAAACAATGTATACGGCAACCAAAGCTTAATTCATTATACTAAATAAATAGTAGACATTAGTCACAACAACAGAAAAATAGCAAGTCGCCCAAACCTGTGGCGAACGGCAGAGCGATGAAGAGAACCAATACGAAGTCTAGCTTGCCCATCTTTCAATGTTAGACTTGTCACGGTCGACACGGGTTATATACAGAGGTTGACAGCGTTGTTTTAATCCCCCGCGACAAGTGACGCGATGCTCATTTGTTCGGAATTCGCGAGTCGAAATCGACTTGTCTTTTGCTTATTTTGGGGAGTTTTAAAGAATGTCAAGGAGAAAGGCAACTATTCATGCCGGATTTTTTAAATCGTTGTGCGTCTACTCTATGCGGTTTCAGCATCATTTTTTTTAAAAACTCCAGAAACAATATTTACTCGGTAAAGTAGTAAGGACAAAAAGCAAAATAATTTGAATAAAAAAACATAGAAATTTTAGGATTTATTCGTAAGATTACGATGTTCAATTAAAGATATAAAAACATCTTTAATTTGTCCACTGCGATCCACTGACTTTCGCAACGTCATTTTTGCGTTTAAAAATTTAATATACCGTACCGTATCTTTGGATAACTTCGTGAACTTAAATTTGGCAACAATATCACTTTCTTAGGGTAAAAGTACTTCTTTTATAGTGTGCTGAGGTTCGCACCTATAATAATGGAATATTTACTAAGGCCGGGTTTTTTATAAAGAAATTGGTATAAAATGGTTGCAACAACCATTCGGACATATACCGTATAAAATTATGATTTTTTACCGGGCTATTAAGTTACGAGACATGATTCGCTTAGTCTGTTTTTTTTTATATATATAAGTGGATGCATGAATCGGTCGCAAGAACCATATTGCCACGCGACCATTTAAATCGTGACAATTTTAAATGTATTTTTTACCGAGTCCAGTTTGGAACCAATGTTGGTATATGTATCGGTCGCGCTAACCATTTGGCCACACGGCCGTACAACATTTTTTGACATTTTTATTTTTTTAATGTTTTTTAATTTTTTACCGAGACAAGTTTAGAACCCATTGATGGGCTCGTCACTAGGACCGTTTTTTGTATAAGAGTTGGTGTATGTATCGGTCGTGTTAACCATTTGGCCACACGACCGTACGGCATATTTAATTGTCACAATTTGGTTTCCGTAAATTTTAGTAAAGCGGCACCGTACGGTTAAATTCATTATTCCCATAGTCAAAGTTGTGCTGTATTTTCGTCAAAGCTTTTATTATTTGCCAATTGCATAAAAACATTTTATCTAAACGCAATGTAATTTTTCGAAAATTTTTACTCAAAAAATAAGGAAATATTTTATGTCCACAGATCGGTCCCGCGATGTCACAAATATGATGACATTATCCGATGACCTTTAATTACGTGAATGGATGGCGACCTTAAACCCGTCCAGTAAACAAACCCACAAAAATGTCACAAAACCTGTATTCATTTGGCCTTTAAGCTATCTTTTGTACAAAAATCTCCATAAATACTTGGTACACAGCATTCTAATTCTACGCATAAAAGGTCGTACTTAAAAACTTAATTTTAATGTTGGTTTTGTAAATAAACTTTACGTTGTGGAAATTTTTCATTTAAAGTTTTAAATAAGACCTCCTATACTACATGTTTACATTAAATTACACCAAATTGCGTATTTATTAAAGCTCAACAAAGCTCCTATGTTAACTTGGTTTATAAAGATTACTTTTTATCTTTAATGAAATTTCGATTTGCCCGATCCAGTTCCGAGATATAGGCAAACAAAACGGTGCGTAAATTGCAGAAAAGTAGGCTTTCTATTAGTATTTTCGGGCGTATGGGTAATTCTTCTATGTTGTGATTTAAACCAAAATTGAACATTTAAGACATTTCTGTTAACAAATTATTTACGTGCAATAACATATTTTATGTGCCCATGAAGATTTAACGCGATTAAACAATTCCTATGTAGTCACACGTGACGTTTAATGCACAGATCATTGGTTTGTTACTACATTTACGCGCTAATAGTATAATGTAATTATTCGCCCCTTCACGAAACCGAAGCATATAGGTTTTACTTCGTTTTTCCAATTTTATTTTTGAGTCCCTCATATTTCAGCATTCTTAAAGGGTATAGGCCTATTCTCTGTTATCGATATTTTAAGGGCGAATCGGCCTTAAAGGAACTTCTAGAAGTATAATTTAAAATTATACATTTTGGAAGGATGGTATACCGACTTAAACCGTATTATCCCCTAAGTAAAAAAATCATAGAAAAAAGAACATCTCCTAAAAAAAACAATATTATAAAGCCAATCTTTTTTTGTAAAGTGGGAACGAAAATTATTTCAAATAGCTTGTTGGATAAGTACGCCGTATTTTAGTCTAACGATTACGGGATCGAAACTGGCCCATAGAAAAGGAAAAGGAGTAATTGATATTCATGTTTATTCCCGTGAATGGGAAAATAAAGGGGGTTAGATATTCATGTTTATTCCCGTGAATGGGAAAACAAAGGGGGTTAACACACGAGCAATCGTCAGATCACCTCGCGCCCACCGTCGGGTTATCGGAGCTATTGCAGTGTGTTGTTTAAATGAGACACTCCTTCAATTAAGTAGAACACATTAATCCGCTGGGTTAAGGTAGTGTCCGTTAAGTGCCCAACCAATTAGCTAGCGACCAGTTTCGAACCCTAAACTTTTCAGTTAAAAGACTTCGCACGAAACCAACAGGCTAACCGGTCGGACAAAGCTAATATGTTATGTCCTTGGGCAAGGCAGTTAACGGACATTGCCTAAACCCAGTGATCAATGAGTTGCACTAAAAATAACGGACCGTTTTAATCACACACAGCACAAAAATGAGTGTGACAAGGAATAAACATCAAGGCACAAAAGTATTCGTCTAATCAACTATCCCAATTGCCTATGGTTGGTTCAACAAATATGTTCCGCATTTTTCCAATCAAGCTTTAACTAGCCGTTTAGGATTAAAAGTAATATCTATTGTAACATATACTCTGCAGAATATTGTGCAGTGATCCCCGGTTTAATAACACCTCTGTCGCCACCTTACGAATTGTATCCTAGCAACACTGGAAACTTATTTTAAAGTTTAGTTTTCTTTATTTTGTTTTATTATAATTTATTTGTGAACTACCACACACCGTAGCACATTTTTATTAAAGTCGATATAGCTGTTAATTATGTTATTTATTGTCAAGAAGGAATTTCTCTGACTAAAAAAGGTTGACTTTGTTTTTCGTGTTGAACAAAATAAATAAACCCGTAACGTAGCCGTATAAATAAATAAATACCCGTACAATATTTTAAAATTAGCATAATTTACTACCTTAAACTAAACAATTGGCTGTCAGCCTGTCACCATCATATAGGGGCGCAAGTAAAGAATCTTACATAATTCCTTTTTAGTATAAACACTCTTTTAGTAGTACATGCTCCTTATTTTTATTTAAATATGAGAAATAAAACTGAAATTTTTACAGTGAGTTACAGTGAGTTGACAATATACCACTTATTATTTGAAAATAAAACACCTCAGATTTTACAAAAAATAGGGTGTTAGGAAATAAGATTTTACAAAAATAGGGGCGTAAGGAAATAAGATCCAAAATGTCGTCGATTTTTTCCGAGTTGGATTGGGATGAGGGGATCGCAATGCCCGTTGCCAACGTGGAGAACAAACAACTTGAAGATGAGGTAATGGCTATTGGATAGTAACAAAATGGATATAAAAAATGTAGTTTTATTTCAATGTCAGTAATTTACATTTTTGCCTATTTTGATACTCACTGTACACATGAACACAACAAACTTCATTTTTTAAGTTAGTTACATTGTATTGTTGGTGAAATAGGATGTTGATGAAATAAATTTTGCAAAAACGCTGAGTTCAGGGAATGTCTGTTAAGTACCTTGCCCAAGAACACAGCCGACTAGCTAACCACCAGTTTCGTACCTGCCACCCACCAGGTGAAAAGCTACACAATAACCAACCGGACTAGTCTGTCGTAGGTTAAGTGGGAAAGCGGGTACAATTTTATTAGTAAAAAACCATCTGCTACTTCTTACAATTAAAGTTTTTTGTTCCAGGCATGTGGGTATTTATTTGGGTTTCGTTTCTTAATTAACCAGCAATGAAACCAACAAAAACCAACTTTTTGATTGTTATACCTATCTTCCATGTAGTTGATGCGGATTCAAAAGGAGATATCGATGTACAGCAATGATGTTAGTGACCATGATGACCGGATTCACAGTATGTCCCAACACTTGAAGAATGTTCGGCAGGAACTTACACATAATCTGGTGGGTTTTAAACATTTTTTGCACCAAGTAGCTTAATTGTACTGTTTAAAACAGTGTTAAAAAAAATACAAACTCGTATTAAAAATGGATACAAACTCGTTTAAAACAGTGTTAAAAAGGATACAAACTCGTTTAAAACAGTGTTAAAAAGGATACAAACTCGTATCAAAAAGGGATATAAACTCGTTTAAAACAGTGTTAAAAAGGATACAAACTCATTTAAAACAGTGTTAAAATAGATACAAACTCGTACCGTATCGAAAATGGATACAAACTCGTTTAAAACAGTGTCAAAAATGGATACGAACTTATTTAAAACAGTGTTAAAAAGGATACAAACTCGTATCAAAAATGGATACAAAGTCGTATAAAAAATGGGTACAAACTCATTTAAAACAGTGTAAAAATGGATACAAACTCGTATCATCTCAGGGCCTTATTAATGCACACACGCGCGAGGTCGAGACAGAGGAACACTTAAATGCCATCGCTGAACGAGAGGATGGAAGACTGAAGCAGGAGATTATCCGACTCGACAAAGAACTTCACAAAATGAGAGAAAAACGAAACAATTTTGAGGTAAAATATCTTATATTTTTGTGGATATTTATCATGAAATCGTGATATTTATTATTGGATGGATTACTTCGACAAGTTGTTTTAAATAACGATATTAAGCCTAAATGGAACACTCCAACAGACATTCCACTAAACCACTAAACTTTTTGAAATTGCAGAACAAAATCTTCATGCAAAGCCAACAGCTTGAAGAGTTCAAAGCTCAAATGAACTGGGACCAACAAGCTTTGGAGGCTTGGCTGGAGGAGTCGGCAAGAAGGGACGAGGACGCACTTACTCTCCAGAAATATTCACTGTGAGTTGATTGGAGGTATTCTTTGTATGCACAGCCCGGTACCTCTAAATACTACAGGATCGCTTGGACCGCTTGGACCGATTGGATTCGCTTGGAGCGCTTGGATCGCTTGGAGCACTTACTTTACTTCGTAATTACAAAAACCATGATATTAATGTTAGGGTTGGGGTTAAAATTAGTTCTGGGGTGAGATTAGTGTTTGGGACAGGGTTAAAATTACTTTCCACAGCAATCTAAGTGATCCAAGCGCTCCAAGCGATCCTGTATTATTTAGAGGCACCCTGCACAGCCTATGTCTGCGGTAAAATTGTGGCAGCTATCAGAGTGTGCGGAAGTTATAAGATTTTGTATACAGCGTGAGTGTACCAGATCATGATGCTTGTTTAAACGATCGAATACCCCTGGTTTAAAGTAAATACCCATTATGGTGAGTATTGAACTTATAATTCTATACTTTGTGGTTTAACAAGCTAGGCAAATAACTGCAGGCAAGATGAATCGAAATCGAAAGAGCTTGCATTGTTGATGGGTCATCTCACAGAGGAAGCGCAGAAGAAGAGGAAGTTGTTGGACCAGGAGACAACTGAGACTTTAACAGCCCAGGTATTAAGATTCATGTCAGGTATTAATCACCATCAATTGTGTACATTTATTCTTTAAAATAGAACAGATTATTCAGTACAGATTACTCTTTAAAATAAAGATACATCAATAGGTTTACATACATTTACTTGTGTATCTCGACAGGCTATTTGTTAGTTGTTTCTTTATAATGTGATCATATAAGTTAACCTATGTTGTAGGCTATGCACCAGAAATTTGATAAATAGTTGTCACAAGACATAAACACATGGCGTAAATGGACACAAAACACAAAGACCCTTTGCATATAATTTGCTTCGCAATGTTGTGAATTGTCGGAGATATAGTCAGCTACTGGTAAGAGTGTAAGTTGACCTATGTTGTATGCACCACAAGTTCAATAATAGTCGTCACAAGACATTTAAACACATGGCATACATGGACACAAAGACACTTTGCATATAATTTGCTTCGCAATGTTGTGATTTGGAGGAATAATATATTGTCAACTACTGGTAAGAGTGTAAATTGACATATGTTGTATGCTCCAGAAGTTTTATAATAGTTGTCACAAGACATTTAAACATGGCATAAATGGACACAAAAACACAACCCTTTGCATATAATTTGCTTCGCAATGTTGTGAATTGTCGGAGATATAGTCAGCTACTGGTAAGAGTGTAAGTTGACCTATGTTGTATGCACCAGAAGTTCAATAATAGTCGTCACAAGACATTTAAACACACGGCATAAATGGACACAAAGACATTTTTATGACTTGCTTCGCAATGTTGTGATTTGGCGAAGTTTTTATCAACTACCAGTGCCCAGCTAGTGTATATAACGACGCTGTTGGCAGATTGAATTGGACAAAACAGCGGAGGAATTCCGACGAGCTCATACCGATCGTCAACGGCTTATTAATCAATGGGAAGCCACCATCGAACAAATGCAACGACGAGATCGAGACATGGATCATGCGGCTTTGGTATGTTGTTTCTATTGTGTTAATTATGTTTGGGAAGCCGTTTCTTGTTTGTTGTATTTAACGTCTCATCCAAATTAAAAGTCATGTCATATTATCCACCACTGTAGTAATTCGACTGTGTGCAAGGTTTATATAGTTCATCTGAGCAAGCCACTTAACGTTGTTCCAAACTAGTGTATCTAATGTGTCGTTTAAATTGAAATTAACCAGCAACCAGCAACCAGACTGTGGGCATGATGTGTAAGTTTAAAGCTAATGAGGGGCCTGTACTATACACCAGTTTTGTTTTTTGTATGTAGCTTTGTATATGAATCAATGTTGCTAACCATTCAGCCACTCAGCATGGGATGTATTACCGCGTGTGCAACTGAGAATGTCACTTTACATTGATTAAACCACTAAATCTAATGTAATAACTCATTTATATTAAAAGTCATGTCTGATTAGTGATAATCCACACAATATAATAGCACCTGAAACTTAACCGTGTGCATGAGGTGTCCATCCATATAATGCCCGATATGTTTAGGAACTGGCGAAAGTTAAAGAAGAAGTAAGGCAGAGGGAACAAATGATTAAAGGTAAACATGTGCGTTTTGAATATCCATATCTATTTGGGGTTGTTTAAGAAATTTGCGCAATTATTAAATGTTGTATTCTTGTATTGGAGGTACTTGGTAGTGAATCGTAGTGAAAACGAAATACGTATGATAATTACATACATGCACGCATGATTACAGTGCACAAAATAACTGTCTGGAATCCTGCACGTATTACTGCAGGGATAGAAATTAATGTATTAACACATTAACGCATTTCCACAACAGTAAACATAAATTCAAAATAATTAACAAGTCTCTGAACTACTTATAGAATCAAAACAATTAGGCAATAGACACCCTCTTTAGAAAAGCAGGCATTCCTTGAGAGTGAGCTGGAGAACAACCAGGAAATGGAAAACAAGATCGGTTCAGAGGAGAGATTCGCTGCTAAACTACGAATTGATCTCCAACAACATGAGAATGCAAGATCTCAACTGCAAGATGAGGTATACCTCGACTGTGGGTGGTGTATTATTGTGCTCGACAATGCATATGAGTCATAATAGTGTGGTGTATTGCTTTTCTCAACTATGCGCATAAGGTGTATTACTATGATTGACTGTGAAATTGAGTTGTAATAATGTGCTTGACTGTGGGCACAAGGTGTATTACTGTGCCTGACTGTAAGCATTAGTTGTATTAATGTGCTTGGCTGTGTGCATGAGGTGTATTACTGTACCTGACTGTAAGCACAAGGTGTATTACTGTGCCTGACTGTAAGCATGAGTTGTAATAATGTGCTTAACTGTGGGCATGAGGTATATTACTGTGCTGGGCTGTGAGCATAAGGTGTGTTAATGTGCTCGACTGTGGACATGAGGAAAAACTGCTGTGCTTGACTAAAAGTGAGATTTGTAAACAAGGACCTAACGAAATTCTAAAACAAATTTAAATGCACAGTTGGATACATTAAAGTACACTGTGGAAAGAACAGCTTCAGACTTGGAAAGCATGAAGTCAACTGTTGGACAGCTGAGGAAAAATATTATCAACAAGCATGAAAAGTAAGTAATTTTATTCATGAAGTTCTCACACAAATGGAATAAAACAAATGTTGTTGTTAATAGGACTTTTTTTTTAAATGTTATTAAATTTTTGTAGCTTTGTTCATTATGGATAACCAAGACACGATAAAAAACTGTTACTTGTCAATTGTTTACCTTTAAAATTTGCATTCCTAATAAAAAATCATAATAATCTATACCTGCCCATAAAATTTACCAACCCACCAAGCTCATCTGGAATATCATGTTTTATGCAAATGAATATTGTATGCAAATACATATCGTATTGATGCAAATACATATCGTATTGATGCAAATACATATCGTATTGATGCAAATACATATCATATTGATGCAAATACATATCGTATTGTATGCAAATACATATCGTGTTGATGCAAATACATATCATATTGATGCAAATACATATCGTATTGATGCAAATACATATCGTGTTGATGCAAATACATATCGTATTGATGCAAATACATATCGTATTGATGCAAATACATATCGTGTTGATGCAAATACATATCGTGTTGATGCAAATACATATCGTATTGATGCAAAATACATATCGCATTGATGCAAATACATATCGTATTGATGCAAATACATATCGTATTGTATGCAAATACATATCATATTGATGCAAATACATATCGTATTGATACAAATACATATCGTATTGATGCAAATACATATCGTATTGATGCAAATACATATCATATTGATGCAAATACATATCGTATTGATACAAATACATATCGTATTGATGCAAATACATATCGTATTGATGCAAATACATATCGTATTGATGCAAATACATATCGTATTGATGCAAATACATATCGTATTGATGCAAATACATATCGTATTGATGCAAATACATATCGTATTGATGCAAATACATATCATATTGATGCAAATACATATCGTATTGATGCAAATACATATCATATTGATGCAAATACATATCGTATTGATGCAAATACATATCGTATTGATACAAATACATATCATATAGATGCAAATACATATCGTATTGATACAAATACATATCATATAGATGCAAATACATATCGTATTGATACAAATACATATCGTGTTGATGCAAATACATATCGTATTGATGCAAACACATATCGTATTGATGCAAATACATATCGTATTGATGCAAATACA
>CH002002.1:270665-300474 GCA_000149265.1 Ciona savignyi
ACATGATAATTAGTCCATGATACACCCCATGATAATTAGTCCATGATACAACACATGATAATTAGTCCATGATACACCACATGATAATTAGTCCATGATACACCACATGATAATTAGTCCATGATACAACACATGATAATTAGTCCATGATACAACACATGATAATTAGTCCATGATACAACACATGATAATTAGTCCATGATACAACCCATGATAATTAGTCCATGATACAACACATGATAATTAGTCCATGATACAACACATGATAATTAGTCCATGATACAACACATGATAATTAGTCCATGATACAACACATGATAATTAGTCCATGATACAACACATGATAATTAGTCCATGATACAACACATGATAATTAGTCCATGATACAACCCATGATAATTAGTCCATGATACAACACATGATAATTAGTCCATGATACAACACATGATAATTAGTCCATGATACAACACATGATAATTAGTCCATGATACAACACATGATAATTAGTCCATGATACAACACATGATAATTAGTCCATGATACAACACATGATAATTAGTCCATGATACAACCCATGATAATTAGTCCATGATACAACACATGATAATTAGTCCATGATACAACACATGATAATTAGTCCATGATACAACATAGGATAATTAGTCCATGATACAACACATGATAATTAGTCCATGATACAACACATGATAATTAGTCCATGATACAACACATGATAATTAGTCCATGATACAACACATAATAATTAGTCCATTATACAACACATGATAATTAGTCCATTATACAACACATGATAATTAGTCCATGATACAACACATGATAATTAGTCCATGATACAACCCATGATAATTAGTCCATGATACAACCCATGATAATTAGTCCATGATACAACCCATGATAATTAGTCCATGATACAACCCATGATAATTAGTCCATGATACAACACATGATAATTAGTCCATGATACAACCCATGATAATTAGTCCATGATACAACACATAATATTTAGTCCATGATACAACCCATGATAATTAGTCCATGATACAACACATGATAATTAGTCCATGATACAACACATGATAATTAGTCCATGATACAACACATGATAATTAGTCCATGATACCACCACATGATAATTAGTCCATGATACAACACATGATAATTAGTCCATGATACAACACATGATAATTAGTCCATGATACAACACATGATAATTAGTCCATGATACAACACATGATAATTAGTCCATGATACAACACAGAATAATTAGTCCATGATACAACACATGATAATTAGTCCATGATACAACACATGATAATTAGTCCATGATACAACACTTGATAATTAGTCCATGATACAACACATGATAATTAGTCCATGATACCACACATGATAATTAGTCCATGATACAACACATGATAATTAGTCCATGATACAACACATTATAATTAGTCCATGATACAACACATTATAATTAGTCCATGATACAACACATTATAATTAGTCCATGATACAACACATTATAATTAGTCCATGATACAACAACATAGGATAATCAGTCCATGTTACAACACATAATAATTAGTCCATGATACCACACATGATAATTAGTCCATGATACAACACATGATAATTAGTCCATGATACAACACATGATAATTAGTCCATGATACAACACATGATAATTAGTCCATGATACAGCACATGATAATTAGTCCATCATACAACACATGATAATTAGTCCATGATACAACACATGATAATTAGTCCATGATACAACACATGATAATTAGTCCATGATACAACACATGATAATTAGTCCATGATACAACACATGATAATTAGTCCATGATACAACACATGATAATTAGTCCATGATACAACCCATGATAATTAGTCCATGATACAACACATGATAATTAGTCCATGATACAACACATGATAATTAGTCCATGATACAACACATGATAATTAGTCCATGATACAACCCATGATAATTAGTCCATGATACAACACATGATAATTAGTCCATGATACAACACATGATAATTAGTCCATGATACAACACATGATAATTAGTCCATGATACAACACATGATAATTAGTCCATGATACAACACATGATAATTAGTCCATGATACAACACATGATAATTAGTCCATGATACAACCCATGATAATTAGTCCATGATACAACATAGGATAATTAGTCCATGATACAACACATGATAATTAGTCCATGATACAACACATGATAATTAGTCCATGATACATCACATGATAATTAGTCCATGATACAACACATAATAATTAGTCCATGATACCACAACACATGATAATTAGTCCATGATACAACACATGATAATTAGTCCATGATACAACCACACATGATAATTAGTCCATGATACAACACATGATAATTAGTCCATGATACAACACATGATAATTAGTCCATGATACAACCCATGATAATTAGTCCATGATACAACACATGATAATTAGTCCATTATACAACACATGATAATTAGTCCATGATACAACACATGATAATTAGTCCATGATACAACCCATGATAATTAGTCCATGATACAACCCATGATAATTAGTCCATGATACAACCCATGATAATTAGTCCATGATACAACCCATGATAATTAGTCCATGATACAACACATGATAATTAGTCCATGATACAACCCATGATAATTAGTCCATGATACAACACATAATATTTAGTCCATGATACAACCCATGATAATTAGTCCATGATACAACACATGATAATTAGTCCATGATACAACACATGATAATTAGTCCATGATACAACACATGACAATTAGTCCATGATACAAGACATTATAATTAGTCCATGATACAACACATGATAATTAGTCCATGATACAACCCATGATAATTAGTCCATGATACAACACATGATAATTAGTCCATGATACAACACATGATAATTAGTCCATGATACAACACATGATAATTAGTCCATGATACACCACATGATAATTAGTCCATGATACAACCACATGATAATTAGTCCATGATACGACACATGATAATTAGTCCATGATACAACACATGATAATTAGTCCATGATACAACACATGATAATTAGTCCATGATACAACACATGATAATTAGTCCATGATACAACACCATGATAATTAGTCCATGATGCAACAACACAGGACGATGTACGACGACAGAAGAGAGACATGGAGCGATCAGCCTCCGAGAAGTTTGATCTCACGTCCAAGATTGAGGAGCTTGACCTCCACAATGAGATCTCCAACAAACAGCTGAAGAACACCATTGCTAAGTAAGTGGAATAAAAGGCATTAGTAGAAACGTACAGACAGAATATACATATTTATACCGTGAATGGGAAAATGCAATGGGTGTTTTAATACAGAAAAATCGTCTGATTACTTTGCACCCGCCGTTGGGCTACTGAAGCTGGTTATCGCTGGTTAAATATACACCAGTCATATATGGTTTGCTGATTAGATTTACACAACTCATACGTGGTTATCTTCCAAGGAAACAAGACTGTATGGTGGAGGACAATATCCTCAAACTGGAAGTGAAGAGAATCCAAGATGCGCTGCATAGACGAGCAGATGAAGTGCTCACACTGGAGAAACGATATTTGCAGCTATCCACTGGTGAGTCAGTATAATTTACCGAACCTCATTTGGGATTTTTTGACTGCTTTTTACATCTGTGGGTGAGGATAGGGCAGGTATGGCCAACATACGGCTCGCGGACTGGGTACGGCTGAAGAAGTGATTTTTACCGGCCCACAGACTGTATCCAACCATACCCAGTAATAGGGCGCTTGCTTTAGTGAATAGATTTATGGTAAAGATAATAAATACTATTCATGAAATAATCCGGACCACCACGGACTTCATTTTCCCACATCTGGCCAGCCAACCAGAGAAGTTGCCCACCCCTAACATAAGATGTTTAAGCTACCTGTGGATAGATTCCCACTCACTTCATGACAATACATCCCACAGCAATGAAGGAACGAAAGCAGGAGATAGCTGTGCACAAGGACATGTTGTTCAGCCAAGTAAAAGCTGCAGAGGAGGAAAGACAAACTGTCAACGCTGAGTTGCATCAACGGACGGAGAAGATCGATAAACTACGAAAGAGGTCAGTTCTAAGCAATGATTGCGAATATAGAGGGGTGTGTTAATTTAATGTGAACACACTGGTCATAATTTTATATTGTTTTTGATGTATGTATTGGTTGCATAGGTTGAAATAGCAAAGTTATTGATTCTAATTCCATGTCACTTTAGTTTGAGAAAAAGATTTGACATGTATATTTGGTTTCCTTGTTTAAATATGATATATAAAACCTCGATAAATATTTCATCCAAGGGTATGATTACCCACAATTAAATTGTCAGATATTACAGTATGTAGAAGGTTAGTTTATTTATATCCTGATAGTTGGTGATCCAAGTTTTATCCATGGGTATCGCTAGACACCTCATGCCCACAGTCGATTTGCTACAGTTTTTGCCGGTATATTGTTAAAAAAATTACCCAACATTGAACTTAGATACGAAATCCTCATGGTTGCAATGGCACCTCCAGAAGGAGAGGAAGAGAAGTCCCAAGCTTATTACGTCATAAAGGTAATAATAGGTGAATCCCCAATTGACCCTTCACCACATGCAGTATGGAATATACGTTTTGTTTGTGCTGACCTCTCATTGCTTTGAATTCAACCCAAGCAACGTTCACTTAACTTCATGTACAACTTAAACTCCTTAAAGGATAGGATAGGATATTCATCTTTATCCCTGTGAATGGGAAAACCAAGGAGCCTAACACAGAGGCAATCGTAAAAATACCTCGCGCCTATCGTCGGGTTATCGGAGGTAGTGTAATGTGTTGTGTATGATTCACACGTTCCTTCAATTTGGTAGAACCCATTAATCCGCTGGGTTCAGGCAATGTCCGTTAAGTGCCTTGCCCAAGGACACAACCGACTAGCGACCAGTTTATAGCCTGCAACCTTTCAGCTGAAAAGCTTCGCACTTAACCACCAGACTAAATCGTGGGGTAATCAAAGCTAGTACAATGTGTTGTGTAGACACACACGGTAATCCCCACATACCCCAACATGCTGAATACCCCTCCCTTCACAGGCAGCACAGGACAAGGAAGAGTTGCAGAGGGAAGGAGATGAACTTGATGCAAAGATCAGAAAAGCTGAGAAAGAGATCCGAGCGCTGGAGAACACGCTGCGGTTGATGAACAGTCGGAACGAAACTTTCCGCAAATCATTCAACAAGGTTCATGCTTTGCAACTCAATATAACCCACATGTTCAGTCAGCGTCTAGTCAGATTTTTTTCAGGATGTTGTTATACTTGACCGCTTTCTCCCAGATCTATGATAACGGGCACTAGTAGAGAGGCCTTCTAGGTCTACATTTCTGACCCTAGTGTTACTATAGTCCTACTATTGCATTTTATCCCACATTTTCGCCAGTGGAACTTACCCATGCCATCACCAAATGAAGATGTAATCATTATATCCCAACCACCCCTGCCATTATGTCATCACAAACCCACCCAGGTGTCAGAAAGCAGTGAGGAGTACGAGATGAAGAATCAACTGGAGGAACAACTCCGCTCCGTGATGGACAAATACAAATACAAACGGAGGCAGATTAGGGAACTACAGGAAGATCTACAGGTGGGGCTTTCCCTTAATGATTAGGTTACCAAATGCCCACGTACAGGAAGACTTACAGGTAGGGATTTTCCATTTTATGATTAGGTTACCACATGCCTGCAGTCGTGTTACCATTACCTTTGGATAGGACGGAGTTGTCTTCAACCCACTCACTGTTTAACACTTTTATGTAATGCCGGCTATATAGGCCCGAGGCATATCTCTTATCGGTCTCTTTCCATCTCGATACACTTATAATAAAGGCCGTATTACCCAACGTGTGTTGAATACTACAACTACCACTAGACTATAGGTTGCACAAGTACTCAAGTAGCGGTTAATAAAACCCCCAAAGGCCATTACATTAAAAGAGTTGGTGCACTGTGTTTTATAACTTTGTTCAGCAACCATTTGCAACCACTGGATCTATGCCTTGATAAGGAAATAACCGCAAAAAATGCAGTCCTTGTAATGCGTCCGCTATATTTAATATTTTTTAATGACGTGTTTAACGACTGTTCGTTTTACCAACTTCAATTTGGTAGAAGTCATTAATCCACTGGGTTCAGGCAATGTCCAGAAAAATGCCTTGCCCAAGGACACAACCGACTAGCTAGCGACCAGTTTCGCACCTGTAACATTTCGATTAAAAGGCGACGCACTTAACCGCCAGACTAACCAGCCGCACTCCCTGCTTAGTTTCCCAGTCATAAAATAAATGAACTAAACTGAACCCACCAGACGATGAGCAGCGCACTGGACACCACATTCAGAGATGAGACGGCCTACATGGAGATGGTTGAAGACAGGAGAAACAAGATCATGCAGTTCAGGAAGGAAATTGATGAACAAAAGGAAAAATTGGAACGAGTTCAAAAACAAGTTCGTCGTTTCAGTCTTTTCGACGAAATCGTGTTTATCGCTTTTTTGCACAGGTTGCACGCTCGGCACGCGAGGCCCGGGTTGCGCGAGGGAACAAGGGGCCGATGCTGGAAGAGAGAGATATGGATCTGAGAGAAATTCGGAGTAAAAATAAAACGATCGCCGAAGGAATTGCTGACGTCATGCAGTTGGTGAGTTTGTACATACGTGTTGGTGGTAGCATCGTCACATACTTTCCCCTATAAACCTCATGCTCTTGTATTTTATGGATGATATATTATCTCTCGTGAATTACAGCTAAATATCGTTCAGTTTAGCTAAAACAATGAATGTTTATCTAATACTGATCTATTATTGATTTTAAATTTTGCACGGTAGATAAAGCATTCTTTCTATTTGACTTAGATTATACTTGACTGGACCTTAAGCTAAAACGACTCGTACAAGACGACGACTTAACCCTCCATTCCCACCCAGTTCCCCGATGCATCCGAGACCATCGAATTGTACTTCTCACAAGCGGGACTTCCCCTCCCAACCTCGCAATCCAGGTCGAGCTCAAAGGCCGGCTCCGTCCGATCGAGCGCGAGAAGCTCTCCGCGTGGATCCGTCACTTCAGCGAGGTGAGTTCATTATTGTGGACAATATTGGGTTGCAATGTACAGTCGGATATTTTATCTTTGTCTCCATTAATTGGGAAAGCGCAAGGCGTTATGAAACAAGAAATCGCTTGATCGCCTCGTTCATTTCTCACCTTGGGCCACAGGAGCTATTGCAGTGCGTTTATATTTGATATACACATTGATTTAGTTTTAGTTTAAACTACAGGGCGGCGAACGCTAAATGACTTGCCCGGTGATACATTCGGTTGTCATTGCCTGGTTTCAATCCCACTAACTTTCGACTTCAAAACCGACCAAAGTGGCGTTTTCCGGTGTAATACACCTCATGACCTTATTTCAATTGTCAAGTTGCTGGAGATGTTTTACTGAACTGTGAAAATTATGATCTAAGAACACAGCGAACACAGCTTAACCAAGCGCGTTTAATCACAGATCCATTACTAGTCCGAAGGCTGTTGACTTGGGCCTCGGACTTCAATTGACTTCCCCGCCGGGATCGAGACCGCTGAGTGCCGCGAGTTCGAGAAGCAGCGTCCGATCTGCGAGAAAATAGTCTCGGAAGTTTTGTTGCTTGTAATTGTCGTCATGAATTGTTCGTTGCATATGTACCGCGTAATAAATTTTAAAGTTTGTTATTTGAATTTGCAAGTATATGGATGAGGGGTGGGCAACTTCTCTAGTCGGCGGGCCAGTTGTTTGAAAATGAAGTGCTCGGTGGGCCGGATTATTACATGAATAGTATTCAATATCTTAATTACAGGGTATGTTTAGATACAGTCTGCGGGCCGTATGTTGCCCATGTCTGATCTAGATGGTGGAAACGTCGAGGCTAATAAGGCTGACGTTCGGCGCGTACACGCGGTGGTGCTAGAGCACTGCCCAAGCACCAGAATGGCACGTGACACATATAAACAATTATGTGGCCGAATGGTTTACGAGATTATTTATAGAAAAAGGTTTAAGAGTTACCAACTCGGTCCATCATGTGTTCAAAGCTTAAACCGCTAAAAAAGACGTGAACGGCGAATGGTAACATGAGTTATTGCTGTATCATCCCACTCCCACAGTGATGTGCTTTTGTCCAATCTTGGCCCGTGGGTTCAAGTAACTTCATTTTGTGTTGTTAACTCGCGATGGGCCCGTCACCCAGACCATTTGTATATCGAAAACACGGTTGCGCTGAACAGATAGGATAGGATATTCATGTTTATCCCCGTGAATGGGGAAATCAAGGGGGTTAACACACGGGCAATCGTCAGATCACCTCGCGCCCACTGTTGGGTTACTGGAGCTATTGCAGTGTGTTGTGTATGATAGACACGTTTCTTGAATTTAGTACAATCCATTAATCTGTTAGGTTCAGGCAATGTCCGTAAAGTGCCTTGCCCAAGGACACAACCGACTAGCTAGCGACCAGTTTCGCACCTGCAACCTTTCGATTAAAAGATAGGCAACACGACCGTCTTACATGAGTAGCTCACCAAGACCCCATGACAAGCGCCCTGGCCCTGATGAGTTTTTTAAGACGTAAATCGCTCGCCATGATATTATAAATCATGCAAGTGCAAATTATTTGCTGATAAATCGATTCCAGACCAACTGTCTAGTGTACGGTTTATATTTTAACAAAGTCACTTTGTCGTAGACAAAAGCGTGAATCTGTATTTTCAGGCGAGCTGGATGACAGGTGCTGGCACAACTTTCCTGGCTCGATTTCTATTGGCTGTGGATATCTATTATATAAGGTTAACATGTATAAATAAAAATTGGTTTCAGTTTGATGTGTCAACACATTTCGACTTCTATAACCATTACTTGCTACAACGACTGCCGATTTACCACTTACCTTTTAAGTTTTAAAATGTGTGCTCCTTTAAAAACAGTGTTTTTAATAAGCGACGACAATAACCTGAAAAAACAACGTTTTTGTGAGTTGTCGTACGTATAACACATATGTGGATTGTTGTGCGCACATATCACAACACATTGTACGTATAACACATATCCATGAACCCATTTTTGGTTGTGGCTGGTTGAGACAGTATATCGATTTGTGCGGCAGGAACAGGTGTTCGCTTGCGTGATTGCATTGTTGCTTGATTCATCGAGGATTACAATTTCATTACTTCGATTGATAATCCATATCTCCATAGGTGGACGTCGCAAATCACCCACAGCTCAGAATATGAACAAGTAGACAGTTTTGCAGCAGGCATAGTGCGGTAGAAACAACATATTTACCCAGTATTAGAAGAGAACAGGAATGACTTATTCTCGTTTTTGTGTAAACTTCTTTATTCTAACGAAAAAACAAAAATATTATTCTGCATATAACTAAAATGTCATTTTTATAGAACTTTACTGAATTAATTGTATAAGCCTCATATATTATTAAGGCAAAACCCGATTGCGCATTCGTATTATACAACAACGTTCGCAGCCGCAGTCTTGTTGGGAAATTAAATATTTATATCACCCCGTTATCGCTGATGCATTTTAATGTTGGCCTAGTTGTATACAAGAGTGAATAAGTGGAATTTATTTGCGGAATTTAATGAATTTATTGCTAACGTGGGTGGAAGGCTTAATGTTAAATTGCACAGAGATATTAAAGATGATGTATAGATAGATACCAGGTGTTAATAAGGTTTTTAAGTCAGCAGTTAGAACTTGTATATGTGAGCATAAAATGGATGAGTTTATTATGAACGCAAGTTGGTAGGTTATTGGATATCTTTTCTCCGGTGCGGAATTATGTCGGAAAATAATACTATCATGTTATCTGTATTTCCTGTTAGAACTGTATGTTGATTAGGTATTGCAATTGACTGTAACAGAAGGTTATGCTGTTACTAAAGCTTAATCAGGCAGAAAGAGACTGTAATTATCTTTCGAACCATTGAACCACAGGTTTCAGTCAACGTTCGCTAAGTGTCTTGCACAAGCCGGCTATAGGAAAAGGGCTGGATTCGTACACATATCTTTTGATTAGATATACAAAACATTGAGAACGCGCTTGCCAAATCAGAAAAAATAACTGTATTAAAATGGCATCATTTTGTTTATTTAAATAGAATTCTTGGCACATTCTCGTTAATGTCATTTGACCAATATATCGATTAGAGGACTTTGTTATAAATAACCTATCCAGATAAAACACCAAGGATAGTAATTTATAGATTTTATGGTACATATTTTTGCATTTTTTGCACAGACTTCACTATCGTAGACATTTTCATGTCGCCCACTGTAGAGACTTCTTCTATTGAAATTAGGTCCAGTGATTCTCATCTGGTATAATCATGTCAGTTTAATAAAAGTATGTTTGTCTTCTTTTTAGACTTTAATTCAGTGCTTCGCAACCAGTGTGCTGCAGCAGACCACTGTGCCGCAAGAAAATACTAGGTCTGACGCGGAAAAATAATAGTGTTTTTTAAACACAGTGTTTACCAAATAAAAATAATTTTAGTTTTTGCAAATTTAAATTTACAGCTATCAGACACTTCGCTAATATAATATCAAATGTATATAGCCTGTCAGAAGACCTCCCATTGTACAACTTTAACTGCAATGTGCTATCAAATTTATTAAGTTCCTAAATGTTTCTCTAGTGCGTAAAGGTTGTGGGGCACGTGATAATCGTGCAGAGTAGGTTAAACGTATATCATTCCGGCGCTATCGCTACAGCACGGGGACATAATGTGAGGATGAAAAACGTTAGTTCTTACCGATCCTAGTTTTGAACCCGGAATCACTGGGTTCTCCACTAGGTCCGTTTTACAAGACCTGGTTTCGAACCTAGGATCACTGGACCTCTACAAGGTAGGTGTTTTTATCATACATAATTGCAAATCTATAGGATGAGTGAATCGTTATTATGGTGCGTTTTTATTAAATGTGGATTTGTACCCAGTATTCCAGAATTCTGGTCTTTTTTTTATTGGGCTAAGTTTTGAAATAATATCGGGCTTGTTATTAAGTCCAATTTTTATACAATTCAGTTTATATATCAGTTCCGTTAACCATTCGGCCATACAACTGTTTTACTTGTACTTTTTAAAGGTTTTTATCGAGCCAAGTTTCGGACCCAACATGGGCTCGTCAATTTTATATAGGAGTCGAAATATGTACCGGTCGCGTTAACCATTCGGCCACACGACCATAAATCATTTGGTCCTTTTTACTGAATGTTCACGAAAAAACGTTACTTAAATTGAGTTGATTAAACTGTTTATCAAAAACTACTACCAATACCACTACCATGTACGACATTTGTATGTCATATATATTCCATAATCCTTTATAACCAAAAGGTAAAACCTATGTCCTGATATCAAAATAACGTTTTCATTGTAGATTGATATCTGAAGGAAAAACACCTAACACGTCACCATGGATATGTGCGGGATTGAAGATTTGATGGCAAACACAGTGCTGGTTCAAGCCAAAAGCGACAATCCATCCAATAACAAATACCGAAAGAATTTTGTGCTGCCACGTAGGACTTTGGGATGTGTTTTTTTAAACTTATCTTACCATGTCCAAGTCCAAGATAAAGAAATGTCAACCAATATAATAGCTTTCTCATTTGTCACCAAATATTACCGTCGGGTATATTCGGCAGACAAGTCTCTCCAATTTTCGTTTAAAATTAATCTACTTGGTTCGTAAACCAAAGTGGTTTGTCTCGATGCGTTAGACCTATTGAGGGGGATTAATTAATTCTTAATATCAATATCGATTCAACACAAAGACAGACGCCTAAAGACCAACAGACTGTTAAGCTTCTTATGCGCTCTTTTATTTTTGCCTAATGACTTTTTTCGTTCCATATTCATTGTACTAACAAACCTATTAAAGAAACAGGAAACTGTAAAGGGCTTTAAAATTAAAACCTTTACCTAATCTGAAATGAAACAAAAAATAATTCTTAAGAACTTAATATTATTTCAGCTGTGTCGACTTGTGACGAAGCATTGAAACTCGTGGATATTGAGATGCATAACTTGACGCCTGATACAACGCGTAGCGACCCGCAGTTGAAGGCGGCGTTCGAGTTTAACCAGTTGTGCGAGCGGCAGCCGATTGGGAAGGAGATGTTTAAGAAGTTTTGTCAAGCCTCCCCTGCTCGAATATCGAATACCCATGCGTTGGCTGCAGCGATCACCGAATACGAGGTGAATTGTGGTCAGATTGAAGGCTTTGTCGGGCGGGTCGGTTGGAGAGTTGACCGAAAGGTTGAAATATCGATACCAGTCGTTATAATTTGTCGTATCTTTGGGCAAAGCACCTAGCGAGTATGTAAATCTGTCCATTGATTATATAAGGAGAAATAAAAACGTGTGTTATAATTGCTACCCTGATCACCTATTGTAAGTTTAAAGGACTTTGTTATCGAAACTGCATATTCGTTCCGATCCGTATCCATTCCTAAACATTCGTATCGTCTGTCCATATTCGCCAGTATCCTTTCGTATCTACCCATCCTGCATATCCATATACATCTTCTTGTGTTCGGTTGGTCTTGCGGTTAAGTGCGTCGCCTTTCGAAGGAACGTGTCTATCATATACAACACACTACAATAGCTCCGGTAACCCGACGATGGGCGCGAGGTGATCTGACGATTGCCCGTGTGATAACCCCCTTGGTTTTCCCATTCACGGGGATAAACATGAATATCCTATCCTACTGACGTAAACTTTAATTACTTAAATGCCCCGAGAAATAGATAAAAAATAGAAACTTAAAGATAAAACATTTAAAAAGTGCAAAATGTAAAAACTAAATGTGAAAAATGTGAAATAAAAAAAATGAACTATAGGTATAAAACGGTGAACAAAAAGGTGTGCTAAAAGATGTGCTAAAAGTGTATAAAAGTTACACGACAAATGAGCGCCTATGCTTTATTACACTTATACCTAGATCTATTAATGTCTATGCTTAATCATATCCAATTATGTTTGCAGATCGCATCGCTGGATGAACGTACGGACGCCTCCCATTGCGTCATCAACGGGTACTTGAAAAAAGCCTCTCCGTACGAGGTATCTTGCGTGTCGGAGAAATTAAAGAAAGTGTGTGAGATGATTGTACAAGGAGAGACCATCCCAACCGAGGAAGAAATTAATCAAATATTAAGCGAAAAAGGTTCTGTGTGTGGTTAGATGATTGGTCGCACATTTATATACCCCATCGATTAGGGCGGTGTTAGTGTGTCGCCTTTTAACTAAACGGTTGTAGGTGCGAAACTGGTCGCTAGCTGGTCGATTGTGTCCTTCGTCAAGGCACTTAAGGGACATTGCCTGAACTCAGCGGATTAATGGGTTCTACCAATTTGAAGGAATGTGTCTATCATATACAACGCACTGAAATAGCTCCGGCAACCCGATGGTGGGAGCGAGGTGATCTGACGATTGTCTGTGTGTTAAACCCCTTGCGGGGATAAACATGAATGTCCTATCCTCTTTTATACCATATACCACATTTGTTTGGCCAATCAGCTGAGCAGCTGATAGGTTAATAAATCAAAACTGGTCGCTAAGCTAGTCGGTAAAGTCCTCGGACAAATAACTGAACGGGCATAGTCCAGTCCAGTTGATTATTGGGTAATACTGGAAGTCAATGAACGTGTTGAACAAAACTGAAATCAATCCGATAACCTGGCGGTTATGCGAGGTAATCTATAAATTGTCTGTGTGATAACGCCTCTTGAGTTTTCTCATTCACAGGTATAAAATCCTTAATGTATTTGGAACGGTTGTGTGGCCGAATTGTAAACACACCATTCAGATATTGGTGACAAGCACATTATACTTTCGAAAGTAATAAACAGGAATTTACTATACTATGACACTCGTGTTATATATATTGCCACCATCCATAGCCTATTACTTAGCTCGTTGGCTCCTCCGCCTAAAGCTGGAGGGAAAAACTACCACTGGCGAAAGCACTATATTATATGTCAGTCTGGGTGCCATTGTTGTCCTATAAACTGGAGAGCTCCACGCTACCACCCTGTCCATTGTCGGTTTCAGTATCTACGACAGTCATTCACAATTTATTTGACAAAATTTGGTTTGGCAGCCGCGTCCTCTATATTTATTAAATTATATCCTTTTTTCAATGACGTGTTTTAACGACTGTTCGTTTTGCCGTCGTTTCCTGTTCCCGTGTCGTTATTTTTTTCGCTTGCTATTTTTAAATACTAGGGCAAAAAATAAATCAACAACTAAACTAAACAAACGGCAGCTTTAACGCTGATATTTCACCAGATCCGAACGACAACCGTTCGACGTCGGTATTATCTCTCGGCCCTCACTACCAATCCGATTTCCTCACCTTGAACGTCACTGAGATCGAACGAAGGTGAGTGAGAGATTGAAATGACTTGTACCGAAATACACCACCCATATGCACCACGCAGGCACTATTACATCAAGATTGTTTTTCAACGTTGTAAGCAAGAAGTAAGGAAATACTTCATTGATGAAGTCTTCCCTGCATACAAGTCAAGCGAGCAATTCAAAACGTTCCTTCGGTGGAAGTGGAAGGAAAAGGAAGCGGTAGTGGAGGAAGACTTTCATCCGTTCCGTCTGCTGGGAAGAGGAGGCTTCGGAGAGGTTTATGCTTATCAGGTAACAGTTGTGGTGCGATACTTTTTTAAAATCTTGTACAGAATTTCTCACCTAAACCTTGTTACTGCGTGTTCTATTCAATGTGAATAGCTAGTGTTACTAATCAAACAAATTGCATTCAAATCGAGTGTTTCAAATCAAATTTTATGTAATTCCCACAATCCGGTGACACAATCGTTCTTACACAAAGTTTGATGATTAGTTATTCTTATATCGGTAGAGAATAACGAGAAGATTGCAACAAGTCACTTTTTGAACACAAAATTGGAAATTAGTAGCATATAATGTAACATTTTAAGTAGTTTATTTTTTATTTACATTAATAAGATATACAAGACAATATTAAGTAATATATATACGTTATTAATAAAATCAATCGATATTGGAAAAACACGATAAAATCACAGTCAATAACACCAACATAATGATAATAAGAAATAATGAATAAAAAAATGCAAAACTAGGGTGTTGAAAAAGCAAATGCTAAGTTTTAAATCCGGGTTTTCCTCGTGTAACCAAATGGTTAGCGTGAAAGAGCAATACTTTTACCAATTATTACTGGTCAAAACTTGGCTCGGTGGGGATTGATAGAAATGCCAGATTAATAGGAAAATGTTGTAATTGTTCTGCACGAATGTAGAGACACGCAGTGACTTAAGGTCGACACTGGTACGAGTTAACATTTGCACGACAGGTCAAAGTCACAGGGAAGATGTATGCGTGCAAGAAGATCGATAAGAAGAAGATGAAAAAACAACACGCTGAGTCCGTTGTTATGTCGGAGAAGATAACGTTGGAGGCGGTGAATAGGTTAGTTTCTTTAAGTGGCCGATGAGAAATACAATCTGATTTACATTTCTCTTTGCCAATACGATGCACGTTAGTTTTTTTACCGTCCTTAGTTTTGAACCCATGATTTGCTCGACTTATATACATATATAAATAATACGGTATATGCAACGGCCGCGTTTTTTTTTCTGAGCCAAGTTTTGGCCCATGGTGGGTGCGTTACTTGCTCATTTTTATCTACAACTCGGTATATGTTTCGGTCGCGTTAACCATTCGGCCACATGACCGTACTGCAAGTTGCGCTGTAACCACTGGTATCGAAAGCTACTTCATGGGATCCGTCAAGTGCCTGAAGCTTAAACAGTCCGCGGATTGTTGGTTCATTTATATCATTGTTGGTGGGATTCAGACCGCAACAAAAGTTGTTTCCGAATATTGACGATACGTCACTACACACGTAACTTTGGTAGAAACAATTCAGTACTGCACAAACGATGCCATCATAGTTAATAAAACTGATATCTGTTTAAATATTAATTTGTGCATTTCTCACGCTTATTTATAATTCTGAGTTCAACACAATATTTCAGTCCATTCGTTGTGAGTTTAACGTACGCATACGAGAACAAGAACCAACTAAACCTGGTCATGACGTTAATGGGAGCGGGTGATCTGAGGTTCCACATTTATGAGACCAATAACGGTAAGTTTGTTGTGAGATTTCAACAAACTACATACGAAGATTTAACAATCTCCCCATCGGGTGTAAGCCATTGCCGTAGTAAACCTTTTACGCTTGCTTCTAAAACGGTTCATGATCAACAGTAGAATTTTATTATTGTTTATTTACAACTCTAAACTTCTAAAGTGGCTGCTGCACCTCAGTTCTGGGTCGCGCTTTACTGCACACTTTTTAAAGTCTATCTATTTCTAATTAAATAGATTTCAAATTTCGCCGAAATTAATTAAGTGTAACCGCAACGTCTTTTTTCCGCTGTTATAACTATGGTAGTGTTGCCATTTTCCTGCTTTTTTAATGATTAGCCGTTTTAATC
Organism: Ciona savignyi; assembly: GCA_000149265.1. Classification (NCBI taxonomy): domain Eukaryota; kingdom Metazoa; phylum Chordata; class Ascidiacea; order Phlebobranchia; family Cionidae; genus Ciona; species Ciona savignyi. Next base: position 287,378 of record CH002002.1, read on the forward strand.
GTATTACCTGTCATAAAGGAACAAACAAATAAACGAAAGTTAGCTAAAGTCAGATATGATCGACGTATCAAAATACACCAGTTGGTAGGTATATGATATTTTTAAAATGAAATTCATGGAAAATTTGTCATGTGTTTTATGTGTATACGTTCACCTATATCTCATATTGAAAATAAACAACAATACTCAGACGGCAAAAAGAAAGGTCTCTCCAGCGAGAGAGCGAAGTTCTACACTGCACAAATCATTCTTGGTCTGGATCACTTGCATCGAGAGAATATCTTGTACAGGTTAGCATTTCAATGTTTCGCCGAACTAGATTAGCCTATTAGGGTGTTCAAATTAGTTTTATACCCGTGAATGCGAAAATGCAAGACCGAACGACTGTTGTGTGTTGTGTATGATTGATGTGTTTTTTGGTTTCGCTACAGTCCTGGCTCAGGCGTGGAACACAATCAACAAGTTATCGGTGGTTTAATTATAGAGTCTAGTATACAGCACAGATTTGGTGTTCCTATGACAGCACTACGTTGGTGCTGATGATAATGGAGCCCAGCGATCGTTCATAGTTTCCGACTCAGCATGTACAGCGTTACCAAACACTTGGCTGGAAGCCTTCCTCGGAGGCTCCAGGTCTAAACGTATTTATCCTCCAACAGAGATTGGTTTCGACGATTAACGGTTAACGTTGACGATTAACGATTTTAGGGAGCCCTTCCGCCAGTAGCCCTCATTAAAAATAGAAAAGTTACTCAGTCATACGTACATATTATTTATTAAAGTCCAAAATACAAACAAAATTAACGATTTCTGCATATATTAACTGGTTTACAAATTATGTTGGCAGAAGCTGTTTGTCATCGAGTTTGGTTTCTACTCTACTCAGAAAGAACCTTCCTTTTTGAGGACAATACCCTATACCACAAATTTGTTCGGTATTGGTCTCCTTTTAATGACGACAAATCTTTTTTATATATTTTTTGGTTGAAGAGGGTGCTATACAGTTTAAAAAAGAGCATTGGTTTCCAAATAATTAAAAAATATTGTTGTCATTAAAAGGACGACGATATAGAACAGATTGCGGTATGGAGTATTGTCCTCAAAAAAGGAAAAAGTTTTTTTTGAATAGAGTAGCAGCCCAAACTCGACGCACAGCAGCTTCTTCCATAACAATTAACCGCACAAAATAAATTATTATAATGACACGGATTTAGGCAAACATAGAAACTATATACAAAAGGGTGATATTCATAACAAATTTTCTTTCACGTGCGGTCGTGTGGATGAATGGTTAACGCGACCGATACATCGATACATATACAAACTTATATACAAAAAATGTGTCTTTACAACAAGCCCATCCTGGGTTCGAGACTAAGCATGGTAAAAGGTTGACTAATAGTCAGAATTTCTAGATAGCTGATTAGCAGAACAAAACGTTTTCACGAAAACTGCGAAGAGAAAATTTAATCATTTTCAATCGTAGGGACATGAAGCCGGAGAACGTTTTGTTGGACGACGGTGGGAACGTAAGACTTGCTGATCTGGGGTTGGTTTGCATACTTAAAGACGGAGAGCAGGTTAAAGGTGAAATGTAACACTTGATGATGATTTATACCAATTAAAGTAATGTAAGATAATTAGGATAGGATAGGATATTTATATGTTTTTTACCCCGTCAAATGGGAAAACCAAGGGGATTAACACACGGGCAATCGTCAAATCACCTTGCGCCCACTGTCCGGTTACCGGAGCTATTGCAGTGTGTTGTATGCGTGATAGACACTTTCAATTTGGTAAAACCCTATTAATCCGCTGGGTTTAGACAATGTCCGTAAAGTGCCTTTCCCAAGGAAACAACCGACTAGCTAGCGACCAGTTTTGCACCTGTAACCCTTCGATTGAAAGCCGACGCACTTAACTGTCGGACTAACCGGCCAAGATGGCTTGCTTAGATGCATAGTAATATTTCCCCATGCACACAGTCGAGTAGCTAAAGCTATTTTAGTGTGTTAATTCAGACTATTGGCTATTTAAACTTAAGATTAATGGGTTCTACTAAATTGAAGGAACGAATGTATCATATACAACACACTGTAATAGCTCCGGTAACCCGACGGTGAGCGCGAGGTAATCTGACGATTGTCCGTCTGTTAAACCCCTTGGTTTTCCCATTCACGGGGATAAACATGAATATCCTATCCTATCCTAGACATGACCCAATTAGGACAATTTTGACGATAAAATTGTAGTTTCCACAATAAATCGAACAAATTGTTTAACGTCAGGTCGGGCGGGAACGATTGGGTTCATGCCGCCCGAGATGTTACAAAGCAAACACTATTCCTACGGCGCTGATTGGTTTTCACTGGGCTGCACAATATTCGAGATGGTGGAAGCGAAGGGACCGTTCGTGTCGAAAGGAAAGGTATTAGAAATTTGTGATTTAATAAGGGAGATTAACATTGACCAGGAATTTAAAATGGTTATACTGAATAAAATAACTGACGCTTCAGTTAACCAAGCCATTGTAGTATGTTGATTATTATTGAGACGTTGCTAAATTGTTGTGTTTAATTCATTAATTCCCTGCGACTATGCGAGTCCGCTAACTGCTATGCTTAATTATGTAACTAATGAGCCAACGGTTATAATTCAGACAGCCGCAAGGTACGTCGTATCCATCGTTGGATTTTTGACCAGCGATAAAGTAATGTTGCGCAGTCGAGTTGCTTTCGCTTATTAACTGATTCACCCAACTCTTAGTTTCGGAATGGTACCGTGCAGGATAGCTGCTGATATCGCTTCATTAATCTCGCAGAACAGGAGGAAATTGTGCGTCGAATCAACTGCAGAGAAAACCATCTACGAGAAACATAAATTCAAGAAAACCGAAGATCCGTTGCTGATCGATTTGGTTGACAAACTTCTCGTGAAAGACGTTGCGAACCGGTTGGCAGGCGATGAAAAGTAAGCCCATTTCACATTCCCTATTTTTTGCGCCCAGGAAAAGGTAATAACATCGACATTACCCTGTAAAGTAACCTGTTAAATTGAGTTATTTTAAACGATTTATTTGGACTTACTGGATCAATGTAACAAACCATTTAATCGTTCAAGGACCAAGCGGCATAGAAATCCGGTTAAAAATAAAATTTGAAATATGTCTCGTATGTAACCGTTACCCAATGCGACAAAAAAATAGTTAAAACTTTAATAATTAACGTTAATAAAGGGTTTTCCCACATGACACAGTTTTCATGTTACCATTGTAATTTGGATTGAGCTTGATAATTTTGATCTCCTTCGCGTAATGTCCCGCTTAAGTGCAATAATTACAAGTGTAAAAAAACGCAATACCATGTTTGCATTAAACAACCCATGCACCAAACACAGGTCGGCCGAAGCAATAAAGCGCCATCCGTACTTTGCCGATCTAAACTGGGAGAGATTGGAAGCAGGTGTTATCCCGCCCCCTTTCGTCCCCGACAAACGACAAGTCTACGCCAAAGATGTGTCCGATATTCGGTAAATATTTTGTAGCATTTTAAGTTTTTACGTTTGTTTCAAATGCTTTTGATAACTTTTTTGTATTGTACTTTGCATAGACTCTTTTGTACCTTATTTCTGACGTAAAAGTCGATTTCGCTGTAATGAGTTTACGAGCAAATCGTACGATTGCGTAGTCGAAATTGATAGTTATACTCATCAAAATTGCTCAAGTATCCCAAACTTTTTAAATTGGTTAACTAAATTGCAGTAATAACAATTCTTATTATAAAAAAACATAAAACATAAAAAAATATAAAAAAAAACATACCATACGGATATAAAACAGTCACCATGGATGTAAATTATAAAAAATGACAAAAAAATGCATATCGCATTTTAATTCTGCATTGCTGCTGTGGTATATACTATGTTACTGTTGTGTTGTTGGTTAACCACGGTGGGATAAACCTTCTACGCTAAATACTGAACAAATTTGCTACAGATTGGGGAGCGAGGCGAAGGGGGTGGTACTGACGAAGGAAGATGCTGATTTCCACAATAAGTTTGCATCGGGAAGGTTGGTACTGCTTGTATGCATAAGCATAACTTGTCGAGGTTTTAGCCAAAAGGTGGCTGGATCGAAACCTGCTTCCAGTTGCCTGAACCAAGCGGATTAAAATTAAAGGAATGTCTCAATTAAGCAGCACACTACAATAGCTCCGGTAGTCCGACGGTGGGCGCGAGGTGATCTGACGATTGTCTGGATCTGACGAACCCTCTTCGTTTACCCATTCACGGGGATAAACATGAATATCCTATCCTTATTCAACCGAATGTTTATCCCAGAGTTGCAATTCCATGGCAGCAGGAAATGGTAGAAACTGGGTTATTTGAAGAAGTATTAAACCGACCTAACTCCGGAGCGCCTGTGGCGGAGGTGAAAAAGTCGAAATCAAAAGTGTGTTCCTTACTTTAACACCCCATGTACGTTTAGGCGCTTTTTTATTTATTTAGATGCAAAGTCTTCGTTTTCCTACTGTTTCTAATTATCTAAATACAGTTTTCTTATTTTATTTGTTATCCAATTTTAACCGATTTTGATTTACTTTTACGCAATGATATATCAGTGTTATTTATCAAATTGGGATAGCATTTGCTAACCGTGGTGTTATGTGTAAAACACTGCGTCGGCAGTAACATTTAAACCAGGTAATTGTTTTTATCGCCAATACTGCTTTTTTGGGAGATTGGTCACGTTAACTAACGCATTTAACTTTGGTTCAGTTCACGTTGCATTTAAATAGCTTCAAATCCGGGTATTTTACATTTTAATATTCTTTTTAACTTGATATTATGCATTGAATGCAGTGCCAAATAACTGGAATTCAGGTTTTTTTGTTACCAAACTACATCATTGTGACGTTTATATACCGTTTGTTTCAAAATAAAGAATTCATATAAATACTGGAATTGTCACTATAAATACTGACAACTAGCTATTGCAATTTGGCCGACCGATTAGCTTGGTGGGTTAGTGCGTCGCCCTTGAGCCGAAGGTTTACACCATCGAAACTAGTCGTTTGATAATCGGTTGTGCCCGAGGACTAGGCAAGAACATTGCCCGAACCCAGTAAATTTAGTCTAAAGTCTAATTATACACTTTAATTTAACCCGACAGTTGGCGAGAGGGTCTGTCGGAAATTTCCCTTGTGCAATTTACCCAGAATTTGCCACTATATCAGCGGTTCCCAAACTTTTTTGTTGGCGGCGCCTTTTGTAAACTTATTAAACCTTGCGGCTCCCTCATAAAGCCAAAATTTTCAAACTGCATGTATTGTATATTGTATATCCAGACTATAGAATGCTTTTGGATAACCATTAAAACTCTTTAAAACTATTCATTAAACTACTAAAGTGACGAACAGTCAATTAATGCAAAGCAGTTATTTGACAAACCATTATTCGAAAACAATGCCATGTTAGTGAGCAAATAGTGGCAGATAACACCGAACAATGGATTTTACAAGTAAAACGAATGCTGTATGTCAGTGTATGGGGTTGCACACCAGGCTCAAACATCTCCAATTAACGTTTTACTGGTTTAACACACATGTACTGTTTTTTTGAAAAAAAACAATAAATGCAGCAACTTCCGCATGCTTTCGCGGCGCCCCTGGCAAAGTCTCACGGCTCCTCAGGGCGCCGCGGCGCCCAGTTTGGGAACCGCTGCACTATATAGATTCAAGCTATAAAAGCTAACACCACCGGTGTTTTACGCTTGTGAAACGCATGCTAGGTGTCAGGTCATTGAGTAGACCGCGTTATCGAAGTCAGGGTAAAACTTTCGGGAAAATTAACTGGCATTTTCATACTTTGCATTAACTTAATCGTCAGATCACATCGTGTCCACCGTCGGGTCGCCAGAGCTATTGCAATGTGTTGTGTATGATTTAGAATTTAGATGTTTCCTTAAATTGGTAGAACCCATTAATATACTGGGTTCGGGCAATGTCCGTTAAATGACTTGCCCAATGACACAACCGACTAGTTAGCGATCAGCATTGACCAGCAACCCTTCTGCTGAAAGGCGACGCACTAAACCATACAGACTAACCCATCGGACGAATATCAAGATTGGATTGGTAACTCAGGAACCGATTAGTTTAAGCCTGCAATACCAAACGTTAAACATTTTGTATAAGATATACGTAAGGGAAAGGGGCCCGGGAGGACCCGATAATTTGTAAATGTGCATTGGTTACTGATTCAACACTTAGAAAAAATAAAAAAATAAGTAGGTTGAAGTGATATTACGTCACGTCCCTCTCCTTAGTTCTCGTGTGTTTTAGTAATAATCGTTTCGCCTTCATTCTTAGTTAATCAACGCGCGTTTCATTGCTATTTAGGTCCTTGTGTTTTGCCCTTGCTTTGCCAGTTACCGTTATGTTGTGCTGTGTTTGTTTTAAACTAGGTTTTCCATTATTGCAGAAATAGCCTGCTTATTAACGTTGAATAAAGCTAAGTTAATCGACTTCTGTTGTCGTTTTCCGTTAGCGTCTCAGTTCATAGGTAAATACCCAAAAAATAAGATTTTGTTCCAACTAAAATCATGATTATGACATTCATGCTATGTCGTACCGACATCTACCAAAAAGAGTAATGTAATCACAATGGAAATTTAGATATGCAGATACTAAAATGTTGGGTATTAAATGGCCACAGTCGGGTTATCGTAGCAGTGTCGTGAAAACGATGAAGTAATGCTGCTGTTTTATTTCCACCAGTATTGCATCGCTTAGTACCAGACAATACCTCGTAATCTTGAGCGGAGTGTAACACCTACTCAAGCTGGTGCGATACTTACTGCATATCACAAAGTGAACAATAGAAGTTTTATTCGACATTTATTGCAAAATGCCCGAATCCTTCGAACCAAAGAACATAAGCATTTAGGACGTGGCCATTTTAGAGTATACATGATATAAAATTATAACACAAATACATTAGCATGATTATCATGTGCCGAGTGTCGGTTATCGTTTTACCGAAGATATTACAGCGTTAATATTTTGCATACAGATGACAACATATTAACCGACTTAACCCCAGAATTCCACTGTGCTAGAACGTTGTGTACGTACTGAGCTACACAGGCACATCAGGTTATAGTGTTGAACTTACAATCCACAACAGAACGATGTATGATAAACTTTGAACTGTGCCAACATAACTAAAGCGATGCGAATATGAATCATCAATTACAACAAACGACCATAAATAGAAGATTTTAAGAAAACGTCACAGTTAACAGAAAGAAGCTAAAATTAATACAATCAGCATGAATGGTTCAAGTGAGGATTATTAAAGGAAACCCTAAATTAGTGTGTCTAACGTCATAATACGGTTTCACTTTCCGGTCCCCTGTATCACCCATTCCTTCTGACAGAGTGGACATCGATTAATGGTTCACGTGAGGATTATTAAAGGAAACCCTAAATTCGTTTGTATCACGTCATAACATGGGTTTACTTTCCCGTCCCCTGTATCACCCATTCCTTTTGACAGAGTGGACATCGATTGTTCTGTTCCACCCATAACGCCATGCAGCAATTGTGAAAGGAGTGGTTGCACTCACCCCACACCACCACACATTCATCCTGCTTGTTATCAGCTTGGCATCGTAAACAAGCATCTGTATGAAACAGTGGTTAGCTTAAGCTGCTTAGGTAATAACACCCTGAATAGCTTGGTCGGTTGGAGCGTCAGCTTTAAGCCGAAAGGTTGTTGGATCGAAACCTGCCGCTGTCTTACTCGGTTGTGTCCACCCATTCTTGGGATAAAACATTTAACTATCCTCAGTTATAAAATTTCTCATCTTATATACAATGCCCGCAACACTCTGCAATAGCTTTGGAAACATAACTGAACACTTACTAGTCAAAAAAAAACTTTGTGATATACATTAGTATCAGAAATAAACATGGCATAGTTGTGGGTTGTATCAACAAACTTTACCAAGTGACCGACCACAAATTTTTTTGGAAAAACCTATGATTAAGATTATACCACAAGTGCAAAAACAAAAATCAAATAAATAGATTTGTGCCCTATGCCAATCAATAACCGACCGGTTAGCCTGGTGGCCAACCGTCTGACCGGTTTTCCTGGCGTTTAAGTGACTCGCCTTTCCATCGAAAAGTTGCAGGTGCGAACAATCTCATACGCAACACACTGCAATAGCTACGGTAACCCGACGATGGGCACAAGGTTATCTGACGATTGCCGTGTGTTAACCCCCTTGGTTTTCTAATTCAGTCTGGATAAACATAAATATCCTATCCTATTCAACACTCACCCATGACCTGCACTCGACAGATGGCGCAAGTATCGCATTCAACATCCCAGTTCCACACAGCCACAGCGTTCCACTTCTTCAAGGTGAACAGCTGGTTCTTCTCAGTAGTATCTCCAGATTCCGCCATCATTAGATGAAACACAACTTAGTAGAACCAACCACAGTAATTAGGAATTATCTGCAAATTCATCGAAATGGCAAGGTTCTGTCATGTAGTCAATCAAAACACCAATGTAAAACAATTTTGTGAGTTCAAAACCTCCATTACAGTTTTATGAAATAGCAATATGAATGAGAATCTATCCTTGGTTTGCTTTACATTATGGGCCAAGAATGAGCACTATAGGATAGCTACAACAAAAGAAATTTCTCTAACATGCAATAATTAAACATTTAAAAAAAAACAAAAATGGGACTTACATTTAAAAAATTAAATATGCGCTGTTGTTTTTAAAAAACATATTTTTTTAATATCTATGCCAGTTCAAAGTCTTTACTCAAAGCATGAAATACTGATGCATATTTGGTCACTTTACAAAATAAATGAACTTTAAACACTGCATGTGAACTTCTCAGGGAAAGTAACAATTGTTTAAATAGTTTCATTCTAATAGAAAGTTAAAATTATTACAGATCTTAATTACCTAGCTTTAAATCAATTGCATTGAATATTTGTTGGAATAAGATTTGAATTTTACTGTAAAATGTGGTTTATAAAATACAAATGGGGTAATCTCTCTACTATTACGTATAACAATGAATAATGCTAAATACTTCAATTGAAATCAACAGAAAAAATGCAATTGTATGGCAGTGGCAATTTCTTAATATATTATTAAATATTGGCGATGGCAGTTTATAGGTTACAAACAAACAGGACTGCAGTTTGGGAGTAATCATTGCTTGCTAGCATTCAAGGACTTCAAGGAGACTTTATCCAAACTTATGTTAATGTAGGTAATGATATAACATTTTCATTCAACACTTAAGGGCCCATTAATTTAAACTAAGCTTCGGTTTAAATAAAACAAAAGTTTTAAATTACATATATCTAATTTCCAGTGGCATAATTTTGGTTTATTTTAGAAACATATTTTCTTAACAGTTCCTTTTACAGCTCGTCTTTTAACTGGGCTTCAGTAGGGGTAGGGGGAATGGGTACAGGGCCAGCTTCAGGGGCTGGCGTTGTAGTTTGACCCATCTTGTTATCATCGAACGCAAACCAGTCATTGTAAACTTTGTACGGATCAATTTCCCAGTGCTTGTGGAATGATATCGGCTTCTGATTTGCGAGGAAATCTTGCGCATAATCGACCGGGCGTGCTTGGTGGAACAATGGGGAGTGTAGGACTGGAACCCCAACGTTAAACGAGAAGCACTGGCCGAGGTACATATCATCGGGGGTATCAATGCTAGGGCAAGCACAGTCGTGTTTAAACCATGCATTGATGGCCCCTCTGCTCATTACCATACTCCCTCCACCTGTGATGTACCCATAGCCATAACCTTTGTTCAAGCCGAACCCATATCGCTCTCCGAGCACTATAGGCTGCGTGGGGTTGTAGCAGTTAAGCAGCTTAAGCATCCGATTCACACTAAGAATGGAATCATCATCAGCTATCACCAACCACGGAAGATGCTTTAAATCACTTCGCTGGTAAGCGTCTTTTATAATGGCCTCCATCTTACCACAATGTCCACTGGGGGTGTTCGGTACCCCGCAGTCTATTGTTGGAATGCTGTGGTCGGTGACGTTGCTGTAATAGATAATCCGCTTTGCATGTTGCCCCCAAGTGTTCAGCACAACCTGGAGTCTGTTTCTGTGAAACTTCTCTGTGGTTTTCACACTGAAGAGGACATCGTCCACTGTGAACTTATTCCCACATTGTGGTGATGCCGGATCAACTTTTGTGACACAGTCATCTTTATTATTACCTCCACATAACTCCTTGACACAAGTTAACTTTATGTCAAATGTTTTATCAAGGTACATGGCGATCTCATATTTAATGTCGATTTGAAAATCCATCTTCTGACTTTCCCCATCCCAGTTATCAGCCACAGTGTTTAAGAGTGATTTGCTTAAGAGCCATCCAGCGTCAAAGTCGGGGTATTTGAATAATTCAGTATTGCCATCAAAGAAAGCATAATGATGAATAATAGTGGGGGATGAATCGTGTAAACACCTCCCTAAAAACAACCTTTCTTCGGAGTTATATTTGGGTAGCACATTTTTCATCAGTGACTTTAAATCAACAATCGTATTTTCTTCAATGAACAAAACCCATTCGAAATTACTAGAGTATTTTCGGGCTAGATCCGGCAAAATAGGTAAAATAGTCCAGGCAGCTTCTACTGGCCATTCCTGATGTAAAAGTAAAACCTGTGCATTCAAATTTTCCTTTTCGATTTGCGTGTCCAAAGTTTCTTTCAGAACACTTGCAATGTTGCGGTGGTATGTGTTAGCCTGGCTCCGTATTACAACCAATAAACTTGCAGGCTCTGCAGCTTTAAGTGAACTGCAGCTCATGCACACGATGACTAATGTCAACAGTAATTGCCTATACATATTGGAATATGCACCGAGTAGACAAAATGAAAAACTAAAAACAGAAAAATAAGTTTAGAAACTGGCTGCATTTTGCAGCTCTTGTTTTTCTAACTTTTATAAAAACAAAACATGGTGGATCAAGATAAATAATTAGCCTTATTACCAACCTAACTAAGAATTAAATTTCAATTTGGATTGATAAATAATTAGCCTTATTACCGACCTAACTAACAAAATAATTCCACGTTAGGACTGTTCCTTCTACTTTATCTTATTTTAATTTGTGACGTCAGAGTGTTGATCAGCATTAAAACCTTCCGCGCCACGGGGCAACCAGTTACCAGAGACAGCTCTATACGCGGTTAAGGTCACCGCAGTTCTCCTAACGCATTCAAAACTAAACTTAGATTCACTCCACGACAGCCTGTAGGCATAACTATCGAACATATATGAATGTCTACCTTGCCAATAAGTATATTTGGCATAGCAATGTCAAATACAACACTAGAGATTGCCAGGCCAGTGTAAACAACCACTGCCCATAAAACACATTTTGTACGGTATAAGTTTATACAAGTAGACTCCCTAACACTATTGGTGCATTTTGTACACCAAGTATGGAGTATGCCTCGGCAACCAGAAACGCGTGGATCCTCTGCAACCAGAAACGTGAAGATAACAAACCGTTCTTGAATCTTGTTATCCATGTTCATTACACCATAGACACTGTATATGTTACGGTCATTTACGAGGTTCTAAAATTTACGATTTCTATTGTTACAGTTTTCTGGTTTAGATAAATTGTCGGTAGGTTAAGTACAATACAATCTGATTTTGAAGGCTTGTTCGCATATTATTAAGGAAAATGTACTGGATATGCGCCGCAAAGTCCGTATATGGCATTGTTCGTTTGTTTCGAAAATAGGTTCTGCGATAAATTTGTAGCGGCTGCTTATTGAATATATTATATTATACAAGATAGACGGGTAGCAGTTTTACTTTATTATTACAGTTTGTTTGACTCCGATAACGCAACGGTACAATTACAATAATACATATAAGCATAACCGGCTACGTAGTTTTATAAGTAGGAACGGGCTGTAGGGTACGTTAAGCGTATACCCGCCCTGAAACTACACAAGAGCCTAGGCTATACAGACTGTGGATTTGGAAACACAGTTCTGTATAAGCCTAGACATCTCTGTCTGTTTTTCTCTGATGAAATGAGGTCCTTTATATGTGATTTGGCACAAGGAAAAAAATGGGACGAAGAATATATAAAACACACTTAATAGATTAAGTAGCGCTCCGTACAATACAATATCTCCGCACGTTGAATTTAGAAGTTTCCTCGGTCGCGTTAATTGCCTCGTGAATTTAGACAACAGTTCGTCCTTTAGCGATTCCTTTGTTCCTTGTAGTTTTCTTGGAACGATCTCGCTAACAGCCAATTATGTCGGTACGACAAATTTGTTACACGATCTGCAACAAATATTTAAAATATATGTGTTTTACTGTTAAGGCTATTACAACTTATTTGACATTACCAAAGTTTTGCACTGTTCTTCGGTAATGTTAAAATACCCTTGTTGATGTTTTACCAGACTTTTAACGGATATCAGATGCAGATGTTCATATGTCGTTTCACTCCGGATGCATCGGCATATTTGAAGTATTAATATACCGTCTACCAGTCAATCTATGCACACATGAAGATTATCAAGATGAAAGCAGTTACAGCTATTGTTCTCGTACTCTGTCTCTTTCTGACTTTTGAAGCCGAAGCTTGCTGGAAGCCCTCAACCATCCGGGGTCGTCGCCGAAGATGCTTGAATTCGGTCGCTGCAGAATCACTCGAAGACCTCGCTCAGCAACTGAACATGTTCGAAAGTGCATCAAAAGATACCCCGCGCAAGGGCTCATTTTGATTTAAAATCTTAGAAAGGTTTTTTTTGCGTGACGTGATTAATTCGTTTCGTCGAATAAATTGAGCTAAAATATTTTTAAATTATTATATAATATAATCAAAGAATGTTTTACTAAAAGATTTTGTTGGCGGAAAAGACATTCTCGACTAAAAAAAGGACAAGTGGTTTCACCATCGCTTACTTTATTTTCGGCATACAAAAACGGGCTTTGGAATGAATATAATTGTCGTGTACTCAAAGCAGGGTACAGGAGAAAAAAATAACGCTGTTG
>CH002002.1:304713-361048 GCA_000149265.1 Ciona savignyi
ACATATTATTCTATAGTGGAGTAGTGCGTTGCGAAGGGTTGAGGGTTTGCAACTGGTCGCTAGCTATTCGGTTGTGTCCTTGGGCAAGACGCTTAACGAACATTGCCCGAACCCGATGATGGGCGCGTGGTGATCTTACGATTGCCCGTATGTTAACTCCCTCGGTTTTCCAACTCACGGGAATAAACATGAATATTCTATCCTAGTCTAATAGCTAATTTTTTTGTTTTGTATTTTCAGTTATCTGCCAAACTGTATTCTTATTTTACTTCTACACTCCTTCGTCGATCAAAGCAATACTGAAATGAACTTAAAACGATGTCTTGTAATTTACCCGGAGTGTAGCTTTCAGGATGACCCTGTAGTCGGTAACACCAGTGCTGTGTTAAGAAACGCTATCGCAGTGATTGCTATTTTAGGGGTAAGTCTATGCAGCATGCAGCATATTCCAGATAACTCATACTGTACTTTCACATCACAGGGTATATGCTCGGGATCTCAATTGGTTATAAATCTGCAGCAGTATTTTATTCCGGATCCGCTGGTCGTGTCTCGGAATAGACGGTTCCGCGACACCCACGAATGCTACCTTGAAAGCTTTCGAACTAATTAACCCTTACTTGCTCACCTGCTTTAGGCGAATTGGTTTAGCTGTCTTTTTATATGACAAACTTAACTACGAGTTTAAGGATGTTTTAAAGCGATATACATATATTTTGCGAAGGTTACATATATGCAAATTTAATCCTTGACATGTGTTCAATACATCTTCATTTTTACCGTTTTCTCCTGTTTTTGAACGCACAAATAAAAACATTTAAAGCCCCTTTTACGTACACGTCATTTAACCAAGCTGCTATTAACACAATTTCATTTTACCAAGCTGCTGGTAATTACATTGCAGCGACCGTTTTTCGGACCAGGACGGGTGTGACTTGGTGCACTCAGCTGTTTTGACGTTTTTGATATTTTTGTGACCGTGTTGCCACCATACGAAATTTAAACTGGCTCAGACACTCCCGCAAGTTAGCATCAATTAGTATTATATTTAAATTTAGTGAATGTCAAATGGGTATAAAAAATTATAATTTGAATAATAGCATGATCGAATATTAAAAAAAATACACTATACTTTTTGGAGAAAAATAAGACCGTTTACGATGGATGTCAAAATTAGAAACAATTAATCGTTTTTTGGCAATGAGTTTAGGAGACATGTCCAAGCATGAATTCAGTGAGTATATATAAATATTGTGTATTTTCTATGTGCGAATTTTAAGATCTAGGATTCCAAGTGAAGCTAGTTTGTAATGGCAAAACATGCCGGTAAATACGACATGAACAAAATACACAAACACTGCAATTTAAAAATAAAATAGTCATTAAAAGACTACGTTTATACTCTAGCTTTTATTTTATGTAAAATAATACAGAAGTAACGCATAATTAAAAATTTACGATCTAAGTTTGAGCTCTGTTTAGTCGTGCTGTAGTTTAAATTTATTTTGTCAAGCATTAGTTATATCCTTTCAGCCGAAGTGTTTATTCACAAATTTCATTATAAACCATATGAAGTATAAGACCGATACAAGAGCCATCGACGTATTTTGATTTCCTGTTTAATTGCTTCAGTTTTCGCAGCATATGTATAGTTATAATGTCTTGTTGTTCAGCAATACATCATCCATTAACTTGTCTTAGAAAATCAGAAGTTTAAATATTTCGATCAATTTGCTGCGATATCGGTATGGTTATGGGTGTACGGCATTGTATATTTACTTTGACATGATCAAATACTTACATGAATTCGGGCGGTGACAAATTGTTGCAAGGCGACAAATCTTTTTCATCCTTTTTGGGCTACAGTGGATGCAGTTTAAAAAGAGAGTATTGGTTTTGAAAAAAAATGAAAAGTCGTCATTAAAAGAAGGCCGCAATACCGAACAAATTGTGGTATCGGGTATCGTCCTCAAAAAGGAAAATTGATTCCCTTTGAGTATAGTAGCTCCAACTTAAAGCCATACATTTTCTACCCGTATTTCACTACAAAAATCATGTGCGTTAATAAACAAGTTGCTGGTACGCTTATAAGTCTCAACCGATATTGCGTATATTGTTTGTATATGTAGAAGTGTTAGAACTGCGACTGTAAGAAGAGCGGACGTAAGGCCTAATTAAAATAACGTGACGAGTAAAAACTCCAATAATGTTTTATAAGGCACGTTACGAAGTTTACCAATTTCTACAATTTGAAATATATCTGGTTTTCCACAAATAAGGTTATACCAATAGTTAAAAAATACAACTAAATAAAAACTCTTAAATGTGCATAATGCGTCGTAAGAGCGAATGTTTTGAAGTCACATAACGATAATTGCTTCGTCTAATTTTGTAAGTTTTGGTTCAATAAGCGTGTACAGGCTTTAATTCGGTACAGCAAAACAACCTTAAGATCGGATTGATTAGGCGCTTACCGCAACCACCATTTGACGGAACCTTTCCATCGGTCACAATAATGCGTTTAAACAGCGGTATTTTTTTCTCCTGCGCCCAGTTTCGAGTACATGGCAACTATGTATTAATCTCAGATTCCGTTTTTTTTGCTGCATTTACCTTTTAATGACCCCTTCGTTCGACCTCACAAAACAGTTTGCTACCGAGCAGCAATAAAGTAAGCGATGTTGGTGACACCAATTAGTTTTTTTTGCCGAGAAGGTCTGGTTTGCCCTCGAAATCTTTAAGTAAAACAATCATACAAACAATACAAAAATATTTTAGTTCAATTTATTCGCGAAAAGAGTTAATCACGTTATGCAAAAAACCTTTGTTCCATTTCAAATCAAAATTAGCCCTTGAGCGGGGTATCTTCTGATGCACTTTCGAACATGTTCAGTTGCTGAGCGATGTCTTCAAGAGATTCTGCTGTTACCGAATTCCAGCTGACGCATCTTCGGCGACGACCACGGACGGTTGAGGGCTTCCAGCAAGCTTCGGCTTCAAAAGCCAGAAAGAGACAGAGTACGAAAACAATAGCTGTAACTGCTTTCATCTTGATAATCTTCATGTGTGCAGAGATGGACTGGTAGACGGTATATTAATACTTCAAATATGCCGATGCATCCGGAGTGAAACGTCATATGAACATCTGCATCTGATATCCGTTAGAAATCTGGTCTGGCAAAACAACAAGGGCCTTTTAACATCACAGAAGAACAGTGCAAAAGTGTGGTAATGCCAAATAAGCCTTTATCGTCTTACACACATATTTTAAATATTCGTTGCAGGTCACATAAAAGATTTATTGCAGAACTTTTTTAATTTAAATTGCAAGGGAAGTTGTAGGTGAATAAAATAAACTAAGAAAGCACCAAAAGAACACACGAAACCGCACGATGGGCTACCACGGGAAATCTGATGAAATATTAAATTTATAAAATTTGTCCGGTCCGTTGGTCTAACGGTTAAGTGCGTCGCCTTTCAATCGAAAGGTTGAAGGTGCGAAACTGGTCGCTAGCTAGTCGGTTGTGTCCTTGGGAAGGGCACTTTACGGACATTGCCTGAATCCAGTTCTATCAAATTGAAGGAACGTGTCTATCATAAAAACACAATGCAATAGCTCCGATAACCCGACGATGGGCGCGAGGTGATCTGACGATTGCCCGTGTGTTAACCCTTTATTGACGACGGAACTTTTGCAGTTTTTGGCACTTTTGAGTAAGGTTGCTTTGACCTTGTTTGCTGCGAATACTGTTGGACTTAGAGAAAAACAATCTATTACAAAGTTGTCCAGTAGATAATTTTCTACAAATTGGTATTTTTATTTTTTTGATGACGTTGTAATATTTGTAATGACGTCATAATTAGTAATTTATACTCTAATTACTCGTTACTGGTAGCTTGTAGAAGATAGTAATGTATGACAAAGTTGTTCAAAATGAAATTTCCTACAAAGTCCCGTCTTTTATTTTTTGATGACGTCAACTAAGCGTGATGACGTCACATAAAACTGACAAATATGGCATTTCATCACCACAATCACTGTCGGCCTCGATCATGCTGGCAGCCTAATCGGCTGTAATCTATTGCGAAGTTGCCATATTTCTTCCGAATATCAAATAATAATTGAAAAACAAAGTAAACAAAGGCGAAAAAATGAATAAATATCAATAGTAATTAGAAAAAACCATGTACACGTATGTTTACATATATCGTTGAAAAATCGAAAATGACTGGAAAACTCGAAAACAAAGATGGCTACTGCTAATTTTATTCTCACAGCAACTGGTGTAACAATTTTAACTCCCCAGAACCCAAAAAGGGGATAATTTACCTAAAAGTTAAACTAGATACAAAAATTTTAAAAAAAAATGTTTGGAGCAATATTACTCAAATTTTTTAAATGGAAGGATTATGTTTTTATGCGTTATTTCGAAAGATCTATTCAAATGCTTTCGAAAAATTTCAAAACTAGGAAAATCCCTCAAGAAACGACTGAATTGTGCATTTTTTTCGGGGACACATCTGGGTTACAAATATGTAACCGTCGTCGTCTAAGGGTTAACCCCCTTGGGTTTTCCATTCACGGGGATAAAGATGAATATCCTATCCTATATCCTATAACCTAAATACTTTATTAACCCATTGGTTTTTGCTTGCAGAGGTAAACGTTAGACACTTTGAATGATATACCAATGGTGATGAGGTAGCCAGGAAACTAGAATATTTCTGCAGGCAAAAAATATAGGGTATACCCTTAACGGTTTTAAAAATAGTTGTGGTGCACACTCTCTGGATCTCTATGAATTAATCACACTGCGCAGCAACACAAATCTCTATTTTGTGTTTTATTTTTTTTTAAATGAAAAGCATTGTTACGGCCCCTTTGCTATGTCCGTAGATCAGCTTGCACGTTTAAACAGTTACTCACTTCGTAGGCCTCACGAACACCTCTTATTTTGTTTCGTAAATGTATTGAAGCGTTGAAGCGGTAACTACAAGAAAGAAACAACACATTCTTAATAATTAAATTAACATGTCGAATACAATTCATTGCAACACATATGCATACCTGAAATTCGGCGTGCTCAAACACAACGTTCCTCGATTATACAGTATAACGGTCGACATAGGAATGAAAAGTAACAAAAATGCTCTTCTGAGCTAAGCCTCTAAATACGTGCAATGACGTAAAACCATAGAAATGCAAGAGAAAATTACGATTTCGGTAAACACTAATAATTACTAACGAACCTGCGGGACAACCTAATTCCCGCAGCTACAAGCATTCTTTCTCGTATCCGAAAATTAACAGTCCTACGAATGGCCAAGTGTTATGTCAATGCAGACGTCACCCTAAACCACAATAAGACCACCAAAGTCATGATAAAAATTATGTCTTTTTGCATTTATACAATGTATGGCAGAACTACAACAGAGATTAAACTTAGAGGATTGTAATAAATATAAAAGCTGTAACGATACAAAATAGGAATAAAACGCACCAAATTAAAACCGTTATTATTCGTATGCTATCACCTCAACTCTAATTAGACTATATATTTTATTGGACGTTTTTCGTTTTCATTTCATTTCTCTTATTGGCTAGTAGACTATATATTTGATTGGACTTTTTTGTTTTTATTTAATTTCCTTTACATGACAGTGATGTTGCCAAAATCCACTTATTCCTCTCATCCTCGTATGTCGTGCTTTTCGTTGCACCAATGTGTCGAATATACGAGTACTGGACGACGGCAAAATCAGTCAAAAAATTCCAAATTATACTACCAGCCGATATTTCTCATCTTCAACGTCTGAAGAAAAGTCTTCTGGTTTCAACAATCATTGAATATATATGGTGGGGTTTATTTTGTATGTGAATTTGACATAAGTATAGGTTTCTAAGAAAATATCAAATATATATTGCTATTTGAAAGAAACACAGTGCAAACATTAATTTTTATAAACATAGGCTACTGCATTGTCACCCCTTTGCGAGTCGGTTGTCCATTACCATTTATATGAAGTGTGAACCCAAAAAGGAATACTTGTTTACACGTACACTAGAATAAAAGTAAAAAGGTTGCCATATCTGATTTATATTTTCTGTATATTCTTCTTGAACGCAATACAAACTAGTTTAGTGATGACGTAAGAGACAGATTATTCTATAGTGGAGAAGTGCGTTGCGAAGGGTTGCGGTTCGCTAGCTATTCGGTTGTGTCCTTGGGCAAGACGCTTAACGAACATTGCCCGAACCCGATGGTGGGCGCGAGGTGATCTGACGATTGCCCGTATGTTAACTCCCTCGGTTTTCCAACTCATGGAACTAAACATGAATATCCTATCCTAGTCTAATAGCTAAATTTTTTGTTTTGTATTTTCAGTTATCTGCCAAACTGTATTCTTATTTTACTTTTACACTCCTTCGTCGATCAAAGCAATGCTGAAATGAACTTAAAACGATGTCTTGTTATTTACCCGGAGTGTAGCCTTCAGGATGACCCTGTAGTCGGTAACACCAGTGCTGTGTTAAGAAACGCTATTGCAGTGATTGCTATTTTGGGGGTAAGTCTTTGCAGCATGCTGCATTTTCCAGATAACGCATACTGTACTTTCACACAGGGTATATGTTCGGGATCTCAATTGGTTATAAATCTGCAGCAGTATTTTATTCCTGACCCGTTGGTCGTGACTCGGAATAGACGGTTTCGCGACACCCACGAATGCTACCTTGAAAGCTTTCGAACCAATTAACCCATATTTGCTCACCTGCTTTAGGCGAATTGGTTTAGCTGTCTTATTATGTGACAAACTTAACGACGGAGTTTAAGAATGTTTTAAAGCCATTAACATATATTCTGCGAAGGTTACGTATATGCAAATTTAATCCTCAACATGTGGTTCAATACATCTTAGTTTTTACCGTTTTCTTCTGTTTTTTAACGAACAAATAAAAAAAATGTTAACCCCTTTTACGTACACGTCATTTAACCAAGCTGTTATTAACACAATTTCATTTTATCAAGCTGCTGGTAATTACATTGCAGCGGCAGCTTTTTGGACCAGGTCGGGTGTGACTTGGTGCACTCAGCTGTTTTCACGTTTTTGATATTTTTGTGACCGTGCAGCCACCATACGAAATTTAAACTGTCTAGAGTCTCTAGACACTCCCGCAAGTTAGTATCAATTAGTATTATATTTAAAATTAGTGACAAATGACAGTAAAATGGGTGAAAGGGGAAAAGCGTTGCAATTTCTATAAAAAATTATAATTTGAATAATAACATGATCTAATGTAAAAAAATACACACTATACTTTTTGGAGAAAATAAGGCCGTTTACGGTGGATGTCAAAGTTAGAAAAAGATTAATTGAAGTGGGCAATGGGTTACAAAAGCAGGTCCAAACTGGAATTCGATGAGTAAAAAATATTGGACATTTTCTATGTGCGAATTTTAAGATCTAGGATTCGAAGTGAAGCTAGTTTGTAATGGCAAAACAGGCCGGTGAATACGATGCAGCGGAGTCGCTTTGTATTCACTACAATTCAAACATCCGCGATAAGATTGTTGCATACGACACGAGCAATATATACAAACACTGCAATTAAAAAATTATTCAGTTATTAAAAGACTACGTTTATGTTCAAGATTTTATTTTATGCATAAAAAAACACAAAATTAACGCATAATTAAAAACTTACGATCTAAGTTTTAGCTCTGTTTAGTCGTGCTGTAGTTTAAATTTATTTTGTCAAGCATTAGTTATATCCTTTCAGCCGAAGTGTTTATTCACAAATTTCATTATAAACCATATGAAGTATAAGAACGATACACGAGCCATCGACGTCCTTTGATTTCCTGTTTAATTGCTTTAGTTTTCGCAACATATGTATAGTTATAATGTCTTGTTGTTCAGCAATACATTATCCATTAACTTGTGTTATAAAATCAAAAGTTTAAATATTTCGATCAATTTGCTGCGATGTCGGTATGGTTATGGGCGTACAGCATTGTATATTTACTTAACATGATCAAATACTTACATGAATTCGTTTGATGATAAATTGTTGCTAAGCTGTGTAAAATGATGGGTGTCTTTAAATCATATTGAATGATATATTCACGAATATCGTCAGTTCAATTGTTAGGGAAATGTGTGTGTT
Organism: Ciona savignyi; assembly: GCA_000149265.1. NCBI lineage: Eukaryota > Metazoa > Chordata > Ascidiacea > Phlebobranchia > Cionidae > Ciona > Ciona savignyi. The sequence continues at coordinate 312,881 of CH002002.1, forward strand.
GCCGCATTTATCGGTGTTATCTAAATATTCTTATACGAAAATGGGGCAAAAAATATTGTAAAAGAACGATAGTGAGACATCTTGGACGTTAGATTTATTAACTGAATTCGGTTCATAAACTGTCAAATTTCTACTAACTAACTTACGAATGTGTCTGCCATTTACCTAAATTTGTGATATTGGTGGCCAACTATATCGGGTAACACAAATAACGAATAAACAGGAATAACGAAATTGGACACTAACAGCGGTAATATAAAGAAATTATCCAAATAAAAACACAGTCCGTTTTAGATCTCTTACTTACTTAATTAATAAAAGTCACTCCGGTTGGTTTAAACTTTCGTTAAAAATGACGAGATCCATTATAAACCTGTTTGTAAATGGCTTAGTTAGTACACCGATGATGAATTTATACCAGCAACTTAACTTAAATGGATTTATACCAGCAACTTAACTATAGGTTAGACTCCCAATGCGTTATGCTTACGGTCGGCTTCCATTTATTCGGATTGTAAATTACGCGTCATTACTCCAACTCGTAGTTTTATTATAGAAGGTACGGAAAGAGTGGCGAGAAAAAAATTGTGAATGACGGTTTATAAATTGCGAGTAAACTACGAGGCGGGTGATATACACAATCGTCTTATCTTCTAATATCCTAAACATAAACGGAGTTTGCTTTCGAATAAATTATATTTGTTTGGTGAAGACATAAATTCCAAACTTAACTAGCAAGGTGTTGCGAAAAACGTGTTTTTTGTTGTAGAAATACTGGTAGAAGCTGTGTGGCATGAAGTTGTGGCTACTATACTCGAAGGGAACCCTTTTGGCTACAGAGGATGCAGTTTAAAAAGAGAGTTTTGGTTTTGATAAGAGTTTTGGTTTTGAAAATGAAAATAAGATTGTCGTCATTAAAAGAAGGCCGATACCGAACAAATTGTAGTATCGGGTATCGTCCTCAAAAATGGAAAAAGATTTCCCTTCGAGTTAAGTAGCCCCAACTTGAAGCTATACATTTTTTACCCGTATTTTACTACAAAAATCATGTACGTTAATAAACAAGTTGCTGGTACGCTTATAAGTCTCAACCGATATTGCGACTAAAGAAACCATCGGCCATATTGTTTGTATCTGTTGAAGTGTTAGAACTGCGACTGTAAGAAGAGCGGACGTAAGGCCCAATTAAAATCACGTGACGAGTAAAGCTCCAATAATGTTTCATAAGTCACGTTCCTAAGTTCACTGAATTCAAAAAGTTGTAATATATATATATCGGTTTGCCATACATAACGTTATACAAAAAGTTAAAAAATACAACTAAATAAAAACTCTTAACCCTTTAACTGCCGGCTGTTTTTTAGGTGATTTTTCGGCGAAGTCGCCTTAGGTTAGAAGCTTCTGTACAAAAAACTATTGATGTAAGCATGATATGATCAACAGAAAAGTTGTTCAGTAATAAATTTTCTTTTGTTTTACACGAGTTAAATTTTGATGACGTCATGCATTGTGCAATGACGTCATGTGTTTCTATTTAGATCAACAAAAACTATTTTTTTCTCATTTACAAACAAAACAGTGTGTAGCAAAGTTATTTATAATTATCTTTGGATCATTTTTGTACTACTCTTCTTGTGATGACCTCACAACTTGACTGATGACGTCGTAATACGCAAATCAAAAATTTTTTTTTTTTACTTTCGCCCAATGAAACACAAACACATAGTCACAGGAAAACAAAACTGATGTAAAACATCTTCAAAAAGGATCTTTATCGCAAGAACTACTAAAAAACTAAGCACAACTGCTTCCAGAATCACTATCAGCCAACAAAAGAACAGCTTCTTCAACAGAATATCTGTTTTTACCCTCCATAAGCTCAAAAAATAGCCTAATCCAAAATGTACAAGCGAAAAACGAATGGATTGTTTTCAAACTAAACAAGCGAACCATGACGGCAATAGTTGAACACTAATCGGGGACTAAAACAGTAATTAAAACTAATTAAAACAACCAAAACCACACATATATGTATACGTTTTTAAAACTCAAATAACTAAAAAATTTCAAATGCAAACCTATATATCAATTTATATTGGTAAACGCAGAAATTATTCAGCTCTCCAGCGCCATCTCACTGATCAAAATCGTCCGTATACTTTTCCACTTATGTAATTTTTGGCGCTGTCGACTTGAGTCGACAGCGGCAGTTAAAGGGTTAAATGTGCATAATGCGTCGTAAGAGCGAATGTTTTGAAGTCACATAACGATAACTGCTTCGTCTAATTTTGTAAGTTTTGGTTCAATAAGCGTGTACAGGCTTTAATTCGGTACAGCATAATAATCTCAAGATCGGATTGATTATTGCTTTTAGACGCTTACCGCAACCACCAATTGAAGGAACCTTCCCATCGGTCACAATAATGCGTTTAAACAGCGTTATTTTTTTCTCCTGTGTATACAGTTTCGAGTACATGGAAACTATGTATTAATCTCAGATTCCGTTTTTGTATGCTGCATTTACCGTTTGATGACCCCTTCGTTCGACCTCACAAAACAGTTTGCTACCGAGCAGCAATAAAGTAAGCGATGTTGGTGACACCAATTAGGTTTTTTTGGCGAGAAGGTCTGTTTCGCCCTCGAAATCTTTAAGTAAAACAATCATACAAACAATACAAAAATATTTTAGTTCAATTTATTCGACGAAACAAGGTAATCACGTTATGCAAAAAACCTTTGTTCCATTTTAAATCAAAATGAGCCCTTGCGCGGGGTATCTTTTGATGCACTTTCGAACATGTTCAGTTGCTGAGCGATGTCTTCAAGAGATTCTGCTGTGACGGCATTCCAGTTGACGCATCTTCGGCGACGACCACGGATGGTTGAGGGCTTCCAGCAAGCTTCGGCTTCAAAAGCCAGAAAGAGACAGAGTACGAGAACAATAGCTGTAACTGCTTTCATCTTGATAATCTTCGTGTGTGCAGAGATGGAGTGGTAGACGGTATATTTATACTTCAAATATGCCGATGCATCCGGAGTGAAACGACATATGAACATCTGCATCTGATATCCGTTAGAAATCTGGTCTGGCAAAACAACAAGGGACTTGTTGAAAAAACACAGAAGAACAGTGCAAAAGTGTGGTAATGCCAAATAAGCCTTTATTGTCATACACACATATTTTAAATATTCGTTGATTTATTGCAGAACTTTTTTAATTTAAATTGCAAGGGAAGTTGTAGGTGAATAAAATAAACTGAGACAGCATCAAAAGGACACACGAAACCGCACGATAGGCTACCACGGGAAATCTGATGAAATATTAAATTTATAACCTGAATACTTTATTAACCCTTTAGTTTTTGCTTGCAGAGGTAAACGTTAGACACTTTGAATGATATACTAATGGTGATAAGGTAGTCAGGGGACTAGATTTCTTCTGCAGGCAAAAATATAGCGTATACCCTTAACAGTTTTTAAAATAGTGGTGGTTCACACTCTATTTGTCCGGCCCGATGGTCTAGCGGTTAAGTGCGTCGCCTTTCAATCGAAAGGTTGCAGGTGCGAAACTGGTCGCTAACTAGTCGGTTGTGTCCTTGGGCAAGGCACTTTACGGACATTGCCTGAACCCAGCGGATTAATGGGTTCTACCAAATTGAAGGAACGTGTCTATCACATACAACACACTGCAATAGCTCCGGTAACCCGACGATGGGCGCGAGGTGATCTGACGATTGCCCGTGTGATAACCCCTGGGGTTTTCCCATTCACGGGGATAAACATGAATATCCTATCCTATCCTATCCTATGGATCTCTATGAATAAATCACACTGCGCAGCAACACAAATCTCTATTTTGTGTTTTAAGTTTTTTTAAATTAAAAGCATTCTTTCTCGTATCCGAAAATTAACAGTCCTACGAATGGCCAATTGTTATGTCAATGCAGAAGTCACCCTAAACCAAAATAATACCACCAAAGCCATGATGAAAATTACGTCTTGTTGCATTTATACAATGTATGGCAGTAATACAACACAGATTTTTGAACTTGGAGGATTGCAATAAATATGAAAGATGTATCAATACGAATAGGAATAAAAAACACCAAATTAAAATCCTTATCATTCGAATGCAATCACCTCAACTCTAATCCGCACAAACATCGCCATTCTCGAGTATGCAGTACACCACATAAGAACGGAATTCCCGTTTACTAAGAAAACATTCGCCACCATTCCACGCAGTGCATGCATAGCACGCGTCGATCTTTTATGTAAATTTCAATTTGCGAATATACAACATAATTATGCGAATATACAATTTTTGGCTGATGATTATTGGAACTTTCAGAATCAATTTGTTACGAACAGGTCAAAAAAAGAATATACAGGATTGCATGTAAATACGATCAAAATGTACAGAAATATGAACTTTTCAGTAGTACTCGAAACTTAGATAGTGTAATTTGCGATGAAAATATTGCGGGGAAATTCGTAAACAATTTAACTTAAAAGTGTTTTCAAAGACTTCAATCCAAATGAAAGAAATTCACCAGGAGAATGACTACAAGGTAAAATCCGCCAACGGATCAAGCTTGGCCAACTCGTGCAACGATTCCACCGTTGCTGGGAATTCTAGATTAAAAAAAGAATTTAAAGCCTTCTTAATCACGAAGTATTAGACAGTGAGTTGATATTCATGGACCGACCGAATAGTCTGGTGGGTGAGTGCGACGCCTAAAGACCAAAAGGTTGCAGGTTCGAAACTGGTTGCTAGCTAGTTGGTTGTGTCCTTGGGTAAGGTGGTTAACGGGAGCCAGGGGGGATGTTACATAAAAGGTTATTTTATGTAAGATGTATTGTCTTGGTTCTAAAAAAAACAGCGGAATTAAAACAAACGCATAGCAAGTTGGTGTATTCTTCCGCAAAACCCAGTGGAATAGGTTAAATAAACACTGTACTATGTATCCTGCATATTCAAAAATTGCAATCTGATGAGTGTTACACCATGGTTGAGTTAACTTGACTGTGAGCACAAGATAATCTGATGAGAGCTAGCATTACAGCACCCGCGCGTTTTTACATTCTGACGACACACACAAGTTCCCAATCCTACTCACTCAGCTCGAAGTAGCTTGTCATCCCACGATCAGCCTTGCTTGCTTCCACTGCTTTCTTGAGAGCAAGCGGTATGGAGACGGCCATGCACATGGGGGGTTCCCCTGACGCTTTGGAGCGCAGCACGCCAAGAGGGTTGGGAGCATCCTTCAACAGTTGGGTGTTCCACACTATTGGGATGTCCTGCAATATGTCGACTGATTGGTATGGAACTAATTACAACAATAAAACAGTGATATTTAAAAAAAACATATGACACCGCCTGAAACGCAAATATAAGTTTAAATAATAATAATAATAAAACATTGATTAATATTTTTGGTTGCTAAAAACTAAAAATTAGTATTAAAAACAAAATGGTAAATCACGCAATAAATATTGGTTGTTGGATTGTTAAAAGTTGAAAGTTTAGTTTTTTTAGTTTAGTTTATTTTTTGTTTCCACGGTGAAAACATGAAGCAGGACTATTGATAAAAATTTGGAAAACGGGAAATCACTAAATTGCGGGGACCAGTTGGTAGCAAAGCATTTATCACTGGACAGAAACAAAAAAAAGAAATCTCACCTTGCTGGTTGGAGGTTTGTATTCCCATGTTCCGTTGGTCAGCAGTTTCCCTGTGGTTGGTTCCCATACGAATCTCTCGCTCAACCAGAATCCAATCCCCATCACAAACGCTCCCTCAACCTGCCCCATGTCCACAGCCGGGTTTAAGCTGGAAATGAACAACTTGTTTGGTACAAAGCAAAGATAAGAGTAAATAGCAAATTGTAAGAGTAAATATCGGAATATGAGAGTAAATATCAGAATATGAGAGTTAATATCAGAATATGAGAGTAAATATCGGAATATGAGAGTAAATTTCAGAATATGAGAGTTAATATCAAAATATGAGAGAAAATATCGGAATATGAGAGTAAATAGCGGAATATGAGAGTAAATTTCAGAATATGAGAGTTAATATCAGAATATGAGAGTAATTTCAGAATATGAGAGTAAATTTCAGAATATGAGAGTTATTATCAGAATATGAGAATAAATATCGGAATATGAGAGTAAATAGCGGAATATGAGAGTAAATATCGGAATATGAGAGTAAATATCGGAATATGAGAGTAAATATCAGAATATGAGAGTAATTTCAGAATACTGAGAGTAATTTTAGAATATGAGAGTAATTTCAGAATATGAGAGTAAATTTCAGAATATGAGAGTTATTATCAGAATATGAGAATAAATATCGGAATATGAGAGTTATTATCAGAATATGAGAATAAATATCGGAATATGAGAGTAAATATCGGAATATGAGAGTAAATATCAGAATATGAGAGTAATTTCAGAATATGAGATTACATATCGGAAATCTTTAACCTATCGGGGAAAATGGCAGCATGGTATCTAAACACTTCTCTACCTGGCAGGCCTATACGAAGCTTTTAAAAAATTTAATGCATAATCCCACAAACCTTATGCCGCAGTCGAAGATCATATCAACCTGATTGATCTGGTTCTCACCGGTCAGTACATCGTATTCCACCTCGGATGCAGTTACACCGTACGAGTTGTACCGCACAATTCCCCCATCGCGCGTCACCCTGGTGTTAAACATTTTGACTTTTTATCTGATTGCTGGTAAGGCAAAACTCAATTTTTGCTTGAATGAAATATTTATCTAGACATTTAAATACAAGATGTAAGACAAACTTACATGTTAGAAATACAAGATGAAAAGACACACTTACATGTTAGAAATACAAGATGAAAAGACACACTTACATGTTAGAAATACAAGATGAAAAGACACACTTACATGTGAGAGACGGCCAAATCAATATCGTCAGCATGGCACTTGGCTATCACATCCTTCCACAATGCCCCAGGGTCCATTTTGGATTTGACGGGCTCAATACGGGCGTTGAGAATCTTACATGCTTCCAATATGGCCTGATGTTAAATAAAAGTTTTTGTTGGAAAGTGTAAAAACTGTACAAGTGTAACAGATTATACAGCCATGTGAAGAAAATATATTCACTTGTTACAAGTACCATACCTGTTAAAAACTTCAACTTAACATTCATTAGCATATTAATGGGAATTTGGTCAGGAGATAATCAAATGTATTGTGTTATAATGCCCCTAACTGCCATATACTAGATAATAAAATCGATCCAGACAATTTCTTCTGGAAAAATCTTCAGAATAGATGGAAAACTTTAAGTTAGTATTTATTAGAATATTAACAAGAAATGGTCAGGAGATAATCAAATACAGTGGAACCCCGCTTATAGACCACCTCGATAACACGACCACCTCACTATCAAGACCACTTCAGTGCGGTCCCAAATAATTTACTATGGTAATGCATTGTATTCTGTTTCAATAACGCGACCACCCCGGTTTCCAGACCAGGACCGCCATATTTTGGTCCAAAACTTCAAATTTGACTCCGCTTAAGTGACCACATGTGCTAAATAATTGCCCTTTTCACCAAAATAATAAGGTTAAATTTCTTTTATGATCAAAACAATAAGAATAAATGAGCACACACGAAAGAAAATGTGGCAAACATTACTGAATCTTACAAGATAAACTTTAGTATTAAATTCATTCTGTAGTATCTGATAAAAATAATGGCATTTGGTAAAAATTTAGTAAAAATGCAGACGTTTAAGCTGCATATGACGACAACTTGCTCCAAATCAAAATTCACTAACACGACCACCCCGCTAACGCGACCGCTTGATCACGGTCCCGTGGGTGGTCAGGTAAGCGGGGTTCTACTGTATATCATGTTATAATGACCCTAACTGCCATATAGTAGCTAATAAAATCAATCCAGACAATTTCTTATGGAAAAATGGTCACCTTGCAGTTGAGCTCGCTGGTGATGCTTCCTCCCGTTACCTCACTGTTCACCGATGTGATGTTGCTCGTGCGCTGAACCATGATGGTGTCTAGCGGGATGCCGAACTCGTACGCTGCCACTTGCGCCACCTGAATGCGTGGGAATCATAATTGCAGTTAATGGTTGCGATAAGGATAAGCATTCTGCTATCCGGATTGAGCCATATTTTAAACTTAAATCTATAATGATTTTGAACTGAAATCCAAACTTATGATTTGTATATTCTGATGTAATTTTGAACTAAATCAAGACCGTGCAATAATCAATGATGAAGATAGTGATTATGATTCCGTAATCCGGATTTGCATATTCTGATGTGATTTTAAACTAAATTAAGGCCATGCAAGAATCAAATTTTAGATTTATTGTCCAGCCAGTTAGCTTAGTTGTGAAATGTCGAACTTGTCAACCAGAGGGTTGTGGGGTGTAACCCCCCTCCCAACTAAGGCCTTGTTAAACAAAAATAAAGCAATATTTTGACCATGCCCAATTACCACACACAGTAGACCTACTTCAGGTAGCATTCCATTTGTAATAGTTCGATAAAGTTGACATAAATATTTCAATAGTTATTCCAACACCCACCATAATTTAATTGTAATTATATTACGTGGAAACTATTTCCTAATATTGATCAACACGATAATCCAGTAACAAATAAAAAAAATTGCAATAAAAAACATACAGAACCTAATTAGAAAAGACACAAAATAATCCTAGCCTGGGAGAACCTGGCCAAGATCTTATTAAATGTGTTTCAACACAATCGTTCACCTTTATATTAATGCCTTGTCCCGATTCAATACCTCCATGTGACACCACCACAGTTCCATCATTGGCGCAGATTGACACGAGCACAGTATGTTGTACCCAACCCCAGCCCACACTGCAAGCAAGGTACAGTTAAGAGTGACATCTTTTAACACTTTTAACATAGTGACATCTTTTTTTTAGGAGTAACATCTTTTAACACTTTACGTAGTGCCATCTTTTTTTAAGAGTGACACCTTTTAACACTTTTAACATAGTGAAATCTTTTTTTAAGAGTGACATCTTTATCATTACATCTCAATACGCATTGTAACAATTCCACTACCCTAACTGTGAACATATGTAATTCAGGAAATGTCCCTATGTTAATCGCTTCATATTTATTCACGAAACAAGGATGAACTCGTTACATTACATCATGTAAATAATAAGTATAACAAAAATAATGTACCAAATAACCAACACGGCAGTATTATGACATTAACAAAGCAAGTACCAGATTAGCCTTACTCATTCATAGTATTAGTACTTACAAATAAATTTATATATATAATTGTTATAGCCCACAGGGAATGTATCGTAGTGTTTCTTGTAAATGTAGATTTATCATCAGTTTCTTATTTCAGGGCCGTAACTCAAATTCCGAAATAACAAGTAGGATTGAGTTTTATTCTATATAAGCAAGTGGCACTGATAAAGTGTAAAGTGTAACTGACAATTTAAACCAAGTCTTAAATAATGACATTCTCTTTTATTGTAGACAGTAACGACAGCTTGCAAATATGATATAAGAATTACCAAATAACAGAATTGTTTGAAATCTGTGCCTACGTATCCAAAATAACCTTACCCCCATTTTATAGGAGTGACGGCAAGGCCCTTTTTCTTCCATTTGTTATTTTTGTTGAAGGTGGAAATTGCAGATTGTCGTTCGTTTATTTTGTATTCATCAAGAAGATCTGAAATGTAATTAGGTAAGTGTTAGGGGGAAAGTGTTAAAGTGTTAGGTAAAGTGTTAGGGGAAAAGTATTAAAGTTAGGGAAAAATAGTTAGGGTGTTAGGAAAGTGTTAGGGGAAAAGTATTAAAGTTAGAGGAAAAGTGTTAAAGTGTTAGGGAAATGGTCAGTGCAAAAGTATTAAAGTTAGGGAAAAGTGTTAAAGTGTTAGGGGATACTGACAACTTAATACTGTAGGGTCAGAAATCTGAAAATATTTTTTTAAACTCTATTCATAATTGTTCTTTTCTCAATCTTTCCACTTACTTTGATATATCTCTCGAATATTGCAAAATGGAAGAGGAGTGTTGTAAAGGTTGGGCTGGCCCTGCTTGTACAGGTTGGCACGTTTCACTTCTATCGGATCTATGTTCAGTTGGTGAGCTACGTGCTCCATCACCACTTCGTTGAAAGCTATCACTTGAATACTTGCTGCAAGGGGAATGGGGGGCGGATGTATAATTGTCCCAGTGGTTAGTCTGGTGGGTTAGTGTGACACCTTTCAACAAAAAGGTTGCAGGTTTAAAACTGGTCGCTATCTAGTCGGTTGTGTCCTTGGGCAACACATTTAACGGGCATTGCCTCAACCCAGCGTATAAATGGGTTCTACCAAATTGAAGAAATGTCTCAATTGTACAACACACTGCGTTAGCTCCGGTAACCTGACTGTATGCGCGAGGTGATCTAAAGATTGCCCGTGTGTTAACCTCCTTGGTTTTCCCATTCACGGAGATAAACGTGATTACGTGAATATCCTATCCTATAAGGTCCCATAAGGATAGACAATTACTTTTAGGATTTGGAAACATCAGGGGTGACCTAAAATAAAAAAAGGGGTAATTAGTAGGGCTGCGAAATATTAACGGTTAACCACCACGTCAAATTTTAACCGTTTAACCGGTTTTTAACAACTCTTTTTTGAACTCTTTATCTGTTCGTTGGTTGATAAAATGCACGTTTTCATGACATGAAAACTCAGGTTTTTTCACCCATTAAGGTATTTTTACAATGTGTTTACTGTAAAAAAAAAGAATTTGTGGCACAGAATCCTTAAAATCGCAACCTATATAACACACACATTCATTCATATTTTGAAACGTTACTTTACCGCCCACATTTAATTGGGGGTAATTGCGTTTTAATAATCTTCAAATATACATAACTCCATTCACACATTGATTGTTTCATTATTAACGTAGTATAAGCAACCATTCACACGTCGATTGTTTGATTGTCAACGTAATATACGCACCATTCACATGTCGATTGTTTGATTGTCAACGTAATATAAGCAACCATTCAGACGCTGATTGTTTGATTTTTAACTCAATATTACGCATTACAATCAAAGTTAAACTATGTGTCTTAAGGTGACGTTTAAAAACTATAAAGTAACGCATAAATAAGACCCGATAATGCCGATAATCACGCGCGTTATTTCTTTGCTGCCCTTTACGGCTGCCTGAACGTTTTTTGCCAAAAACGGTGTCGATTTGATGGTAGTTTAAAGAAAATCGGTTAACGGTTAACCGATCATTTTTACATCAGTTAACCGTTTTTTAAATTAACCGTTAATTCGCAGCCCTAGTAATTAGGGGTGATAGTCAATCACTTTAATAGATTAGCAGTATATATAATACTTTAAGACTGCGCAGTTACAAATGGTCGCTGACTTCGGAGTGAATTAGTCAGTAAAATAGTAGATCACGGATGGAACTTACATGGTGAGCGGCACCAGGTTGTAGAGGGGATGTTGGTCTTGCACATTATCTGAGTGTATTTTCGATTCGCACAGAAGTATGCTGGAAAATGGGGTTTTCTTTACACAGCTATCACCTTTACCATGAACCAAATGGTTAAATATTAATTCATTTGTTTATTTTTTATTTTTATTTTTATTAATTTTCCTTTTTTTAATTTATGCTGACATCACATTTTTACAAACGACAACAATATATACAGTAGTGCACAGTAATGTACAGCAAAGGATGCAGCGAAAGACAAAAAAGTCACCAAGTCAGCTGCACCCTTTGTGTTTAGTTAATAAATAAATAAATGAAAAAAGGAAATACAATGCCACACAGGCCAATACCGCAGTTCAGCATAATTGTCAAGGATAAAACACATAAGCAAGCTTATTATATATCAGACATTCATATAAACACAATGATCAAGTTGGTTATACCAGACATTCATACCGCTGTCCGAGAAAGTCTTGGTCACTTCATCATCTGCTTCACCATCAACAGAGGTCGGTCCACTGTTGGTGTATAATGTCCACTCCAAGCCTTCAATCACACCGCTGTCGTTGAACCCTGTATCATTGCATTTGTATCAATTTGTCCTTGTTTTTATATAGATTACGGGCTATGTAAGTGTAGATTACGGGCTTTGTTAGTATCGGAAGAGTAAATGTCTCTATCAAGTTTCTGGATTCAATACTTCCCAGATCAAATTTTGGGCTTTTCTATGATAGGTTGGTTTATGTTCATTGCCTATAAGGTAGTCAAAGGTATCTTAAAAAATCGAAGGAATATTATGATCTGCCGGAATACTAGAAAGCTCTGGCAACATGACTATGGGCCCGGGGTAATTTAACAAATTTGTTTTTTTCATTTTTGATCCAAGCATTTTGCAGTTTTGCAGAATCAAGGCATCACCAAGCAAAAAAATAAAATTGCACCCCAGTTTTAGTTGTTTCCTGGCTGTGGTAACAAAGGGCAGTGTGCTTACCAACAGTGTACTTGAGCAGGTAAGGTGTCCTGGCGCCATAGGTGGTCATGCACGTTTTGAGGTTGGCATGAAAACGGGCCGGTTTCCTTGTGCAGTAAGCTGCCACGGCTGCAGCGCATGAAGTGATAAGAGAGTTGGTGGACTTGCCGCCGTACGCCCCTCCAATTCTCTTTGTGCTTACTTCCACTCTGGGAGAACAGAACAATGAGTACAATACATAGTTGCAAAGATATTTAATATTAATTTGCTGAAATAGTTTTGGCAAAGACCAAAAATGGTAGGACAAGATTCTCATGTTTTTTTGTTGTGAAACTGCCATGTTTTTTTGGTGTTGTAAAAATGCCATGTTTTTTGGTGTTGTAAAAATGCCATGTTTTTTTGGTGTTGTTAAAATGCCATGTTTTTGGTGTTGTGAAAATGTAATGACTTCGATTTCACCAGCTTTCTTGTGGCGACCAGCTTGCTTGCGCAAGAGCTTTGATGCGTGCCTATTCTGACAATTATTAGGATATAATGATCTTTTACTTTTTAAGGCACAGCAATAAACATGAGTAACCTGATTATAAAGAAGCCTCAACAACGGAAACTATACATATCAGTCAGCAATGCCACATGAGCGTCTTAGCACTATGTACACACAGGTACAGGTTCAATCTTTTAATAATAAGCAATAAGAATTTATACGGGGAATGGGACAACCATGTAGTAAACAAGAACTGTAGCAAAACACATTTAGTGACTGCCAACCCATTGGTGAAGCAATTCAATTGCAGACCTGACACACTTGAACATGACCGCATCGATACTGTATCCATTAATAAATTTGCGAATATTCCTGACTTACTTATTATTGGGCACACCAAACGCATGCCCGACAGCATTTTGTACCCAGGCTTGCCCCTGTGTGGCAGCTTCAATGTTAAAGCCTCCTTCCTCGGTTAACTCAGCTCTGCAGTATTGGGTTTCCATGTAGAAGTGGTACTGCTGGCCCAACTTGCACTCCCCACTTACCTGGGAATCATGGATGAGAGTTATAAGGTTAAATACGCTGTAACACACACCAGACAGGATGTCACTACGTCTCCGTTATATTGTGGGAACAGTGTATTGTTTTACTACATTGGGGCATAATGCATGGAGATAATATCAGCTATATAAGAAGCCAGAATAATACCAGACTAATCTTCAGAGGTTAACTGGTTATTATTCAATATTAATAATCATCATTCTAGCTAAGTGTTTGTCTGTGCAGACTCCATATTATTCCAAGGGAAGTGAATTGCTTCCTCTCTACCGGCGGATGGGAGACAAGACGGGTTTGTATCAGCATGCTCTACTATTGGAACAAACTATCAAAACAACAGTTTGCCTAAAGCATCCAACATGGTGTTAAATTCTTTGTTCTTATTTTAAACGATGATGTTAAAAACACTTTATTATAAGTGTTACCATGCTGTGCTATAAAAACTGCAGAATCGTTTAATCATCTTTTTCCACTTACTTTTTAGCTATAATTAATAGGGTCTTTAAATACCTTAAGGGGCAAAATAACATGACAAACTAACTGATAACAAACCAAGGAAGTTAAAAATTGCTGACCTTGTGTTTTGCGTTCGCAATAGCTTGCTCAGGTGTCCCCATCTCAAAATGGTTTTCAACCTGGTTAAAGAAGGACTCGGCAGAGATAGCATCTTGTATGGTGAGAAGTGGAGTTTGCTGGTTTTTGTAGCTCACTTTTACAGCGTCTGCTATTCGTCTTGCTTCCAAGTCGCTTTCTGTAATGATGGATCCATATTTGGCAACAACTATAAAGTGGGATTCATAGAAGACATCAGGATATTAAAGTGTGCGAGTGTAACTTCGAGTTGTGTAACTAGACATGATGATCGCATTTGAATACATGCAGAACTGCGCCAGAATAAGGATGTTATCAAATATCTAGCTGCACAGTGTAGAGCAGGCATGGGCAACATACCCGCAGGCCATTTATGGCCCGTGAAGAGATTTTGACCGGTCCACAGACTATGTATTCAACCACACCCTCTAATTAAGATATTTAATACTATTCCTGTAATAATCCGGCCTACCAAAGACTTTATTTTCCCACATCTGGCCCACTGACTAGAGAAGTTTCCCACCACTGGTGTAGAGGTTAGAAACTTCAGTCATAACTAATAGGTACACACTCTTAATGTATGTTTACCTATGGTTGCTTTTCTAATAATTTTTTTGTTGTTGCATTAATTTAGTTTGAACTGGTTGGTTCTCTAGTTGTACCACACACTTTAATTAGTTAATTAACCAGACTGATGTATCAACACTTTTTATAGTACAGTTGAAAAATAAAATTATCAATTATCCAACCCTAATACCATTCGCATTAATATAGATTTGAATTGCCCATCACATTTGAATTCAATTACCAATCCCAAGTTAGTAATAAATTGTTACTTAGTATTTTTAAGCTTGCACATTGTAAAGAAAATTCTTATAATCCAATCAATTGTATGACATGATCATAGAAGAAATACATTTAGTATAAAGGGTGGGGCACAGTTAAGCTTAATGTGTTACTATGGGTCGTGGAAAAAGCTTTTCTTAATCTGTAAAGTTGTGGCGACGGTAAGTGCTTTTTTATGCCTATACATGCACAAAGTGTGCATGCCTTGAAGTCGAATGTCAAATTAATTTTTATCAGCTGTGCTTCAACTCTGTACATACAGTTATGTATACATATTTTAATTTTTTTTGTAAGGGAATAAATTAGTCATTTGTATTAGTGGTAATTACTTCCACTATCATGGTAGCAATGCCAACCTGGCTAGGTCATTCAGTCCCACTGCCACTGTATACTGTTCTAAGGTTAATTACACCAATGCATATACACAATGTGTAAACAGCTTGTTGCAGTTTAATGGCTGTTACAAGCGGTACCCATTATTATTCCGGCACACCAGTAAAAGCTTTGAATTAATATTTCCATTTGAAGTGACTATTTGGTTACTGATTCAGCAGATTTCCTACAATGCTCCATAAAACTCATCAATCTTGATTAAATAAACTGTGGTGAACGTGATTCAAATAAACCAAGACATGAATACAATGCATGACAAAATGCCGTGCAGTGTTTGCACTGTACAATTATTGACACATTTTTCGCAGTGTAATAAACAACAAAGGCAACCTGACTTTGGCATGGTAATTTGATGTTCTAAAACCAGCCAATTTCTCTGATATATAAATGGCCATAATTTTAAGAGTGCCAAAATTAGACACTTCCGACTAGCATTTTATAACACACCCCTACAAATCCATAATGATACAAAGGTACTGCCACTTACCAGCGACTACAATAGCCAAAGGTTGACCTGCGAACTCTATATGATCACTGGCAAGCAAAGGTTGCGTGGGATCAAATGGGTAGAGATGAGTATTTTTGATGTTGGCAGGAAAGTTTGTGCCTGTAGATTACAACGTTTAGACACCTAGCTGAGACGGTTGGGGCATCAGCTTTCAGTTGAAAGATTGGCGGATCGAAACCAGCAGCTGATTTAGTTGGTTGTGTCTTATAAGAAGTAAACAGTATTAAAGGTAATGATGCTGGGACAAAAAATTGGCTACTCGAAGATTTGTCTTAAAACTAAAAAAATTGTTTGTCTCAAAGTTTAAAAAAAAATTGTCTTAAAATTTAAAATATTCTAGTCTTATAAAAACTAAAAAAAACGACTGCTTAAGCATTCCAGTTTTAAAACTAAAAAATGGCAGCTAATTACTTTCAAGTACTTACATGGTGCATTCTATATAAGTTCCAACCTTTTATAATTTGAATGAAGCCTGGCATGGTGGCAGCAATTGTGTCATCAATCGATGCAATGTCGGCGTTGCCTACTTCAGACACAACAAACGCACAGTGCACCTCATCTTTGGTGGGAATTCTATCACTCATGTAATAAGCTTCACCTGATGCCTGTAATTCAAACCAAAATTTCAACTAATATTGAACATGCTGGCTTAAATAAAAATTGGATGGGTAATTTGGTGCAACCATAAACCCACAAATGTAACATGAAGTTAAAAACACAACTAACTTTAGACTTGTGTTCATAGCAAAATGGAGTTTCTGGAGTTCTAATCACAATATTAATAATCTGACTGGTTAGTCTGGTGGTTTAACGCGAGGCCTTTCAACCGAAAGGTTGCAAGTTCAAGCCGGTTGTGTCCTTGGGCAAGACACTTATTGGTCATCACCTGAACCCAGCGGATTAAAGGGTTCTACCAAATTAAAGAGACCTCCAAATCACACACAGCAATAGCTCCGGTAACCCGACGGTGGGCGCGAGGTGATCTAACGATTGCCCATGTGTTAACCCCCCTGGTTTTCCCATTCACAGGAATAAAGATAAATATCATATCCTATGCTATCCTAATTGCATGCAGTACCTGCAGTATTCCTGAGATTTTCGGTATGTCCTCCGACACTGGGAATGTGGTTGGGTCACTTTTGAATGTTTGGTTCCCAGTGGAGATTGGTCGGATCATTGGGGTGATGGCGCTCTCTATGCCTGGTCCCAGCTTACTTGGGTCATACAATGAGATGTAAAACTAGGAAATAGAGGATGAAGTAAACAGTTATATTATGGGGTTAAACTTATGCAGGAATGCAAAAATGACTTCAAATTTGCAATGATACAATGATAGCTTTGATTTTTAGGTAAATTCAACTGAATTAAGCAACATTTTGTTCACATTAGTGGTACCAGGAGTGCAATTTCTACTTGTTATTTTGTGCCCACAAGTGACATATTCCTAGTAAGGATGCTGCAGAATAATCGCCATTGAGTTACAAAAACAGTAAAAAGGTAGATGCATGCTTTAACATGGGCTATTCTGTGTAAACCAGGGGTTCTTAATCGGTGGACAAATAGGAGCGTTCGGAGGTGGGCCACAGAGCTATTTGGTTAGTTGGTGAAAATTTAGTTTCATTTGTTAGATAATTTAATAGTACACTTGTGTGTCCCTAGTATGGTGTTTCTGCCATTTTATAACATAAAGAACACTCTCTCATAGGGCAACAGCAGGACTAGGCCATATTTAATGTTTATAAAAGCAAACTACCAAAAGAACTATATCGGTAAAAAATCAACATTGAGTCTTTTGTTAAAATTGAATTGGCATGTGACAAAGTTAATGTTTAACATTGGAATTAGTAAATACACACTAAAATGTAAATACTGCACAGCAGTACTGGTGCAATAGTCCATAGAGGCAATGCACACAAAATAATAATAATGCAGCTGAAGGCAGTTTAAGCTCGACAATAACATTTGACATTACACTGAGCAAATAAGGGATTAGATTTATGTGTTTTTTGCAAACATTGCTAAGCATCATTGATGGAATCATAGGACAAAATGCATTGATGGCATGATGAGACAAAATTGGCAGTTTAATGTTTACACAGTAAAACATTGAATTTCACATGATACTCGATATATGCAAGATTGCATTGCATTGCACTATTCTAATTAGACATTTCAATTTAATATATAACTATTAAGACTTAAATGATGTAAATTACATATTATTCCAACAAGATTAAAAATTAAAATTTATAAAATCTCAATACGAACCAATCAAATATATTTAACATCAAACACACCTTATAAAAAAGGCCAAGAGCCAGATTAAGCTTGTATGAAACACTTGCATCCAGTGGGCTAACTTGGGTAGGTGCCAACTCTGCTGACAACAACTTCAGAGATGCTATAAGAATGATGATGGATTGATTAGTGGTTAAAATTTGATGGTATGTAGTATATGGTATGTGTACTTTTATTCGCATCTACCACGCAACACCACAGTGGATTTAAAACTAAACGATAAAATTTGCTAGCACTTCCAGTGCGGTAACTTTCTATATGAGTGGTCAGAATGGATACCATGATTTCTGCACATAAAAGGTAGGACCTTACCCTGTAAAGTCAGATAATATACAAAAACATCTTTATTCAATAGGTGAGTTTCTGAGGATATTGCAGTAAATGATTTTTTTTATAGGTATGAATGTCGATAAAGTACTTTTTGCCCTACAACAACATGCTAGGGACAGAATCGTAAATGGTTTAAAGGAAAAGAAAGGAGCTATTTCCAGTTTATGACAGAACTATTTTGATTGAAAAGTATTGCAATCCTAGCACACCTGTAAGGTTTTCATTGCTAATCTCCTTTCCAGATAAGAATGTTTCAGTGTCAGTAGCTCGCGCAAAATCTGGTCGAATCCCGCCGAATACCAACCTCAATTCACCAGTTGGCTTCCCATTGACCATTTCAGCGTAAAATGCAGCGTTCACATATGCATGGGCATTCTATAATGAATGTCAATGGGCAAAAGGAAGATTTGTTTAATAATGGGCTTGACTTAAGTTCATAGAAGTTTATAGACATTTATTTGTTTTATATTGGGTTTCACTTAAGTTTATGTTTATACACATAATAGAATTTGGAAAAACATGGATCCGTTTATTTCGACAAAAGTACTTTGTGTTGTATATCAAACTAAATTGGTAAAAAATAATTCAATTGAAGGTTAAATATTTGCACAATGCAACATTTTATAACAATTCTGTTTTTTAATGTCCATTCAATTAGATGTGTGGATGATATATTAGAAATGATCAAAGGAAAATTAAAAAAAAGAGAAGAAAAATAACTTGGCACATGTGGGAGAGGGATAGTTTGGGTAACGATATATCGGGTAATGAAAAGATTCCACCCAGCTGTGTGCAATAAGAGATAACCCTATTATGTCCGGCCGGTTTCTCTAGTGGTTTAGTGCGACGCCTTTAAGCCGAAAGGTTGCAGATACGAAACTGGTCGCTAGCTAGTTGGTTGTGTCCTTGGACAAGGCACTTAACCCACATTGCCTGAACCCAGCGGATTATTGGGTTCTACAAAAATGAAGAAATGTCTCAATTATGCAATAGCTCTGGTAACCCGACGGTGGGCGCGAGGTGATCTAAAGATAGCCTGTGTGTTAACCCCCTTGGCTTTCCCATTCACAGGGATAAACAATATCCTATCCTATCAGCACCCATATTACTAAAAATTCACATGTGGCTGTCAGGTTCATGTTTGCTAACTAATGTTCTGCTTGTTTCAAGGTAGGTATCAAATGGAATGACTGATAGATGTACATTATGCAAACCTGCGAGCGAGGCATGATCTTGTATGAAACAAAGATAGGATTCTTTCCACTTGCATTCGTTACTTTTGGAATCTCAAGTGACAGAATCAACTATGGAGCATATTAAATAATTTATAAAAACAATTGCCATTTTTGAAAGCTTTTAAAATTGTTTGTTAAAACTCTAAAAGAACTTGATTTTTTCTCACAAGCTTTTAAATAGTAAAATACAACAGAAAAAATCCTTTCCAAACAAGCTTAATTTACAGGCGTAGCTTTTAAGTAAAATCATTTTCACTATGTCATTATAAACAATAATACAGGGTGTCCCAAAAAAATGACACCAATTAAGATGCAAATATCAAAAAAATGTATGAACTCGAAATCAATGAAATTTAACAGGCATATGAGTTGACATAATTTATTTAAAAAAAATATTGTCATTTACGCGTTGTCAACAGTACAACACACATGCTTTATTGAGTTTCTAGAGTTTACAGGTTTTCAATGTGTGATTTTAAAATGGTGTCATTTTTTTGGGACACCCTGTACATCGTTCCTGGATAAAATATTAACCATTTAAATTTGCCTCCTTACTTTCTTACTCATATCAAGACTCATGAGGCTGTTGGTGCCAAACACAGAGCACGTCGCCGTCTCACCGGACACAGCGTCCATGATATTCACTTTCGCACCAGAACCCTCCATTATGACACATACGTCGGAGGGGAATTCCCTGTGTGCATGCTTCACCATCATGTTACCAGCCCACGACCCAGCCTGGTGTATATAAATGACTGTAGCGACCTGGCTATGTCACAGTCTATGAACCGAAGTGGGCTTTGCATTTTTCTTGTGTTTTAACCACGTTGTGTTTAATCCATTATTTTGTTGTAATTTTACTTTTGGCAAGAATACAAGAAACACCTCTACATTGGTGACCCCGATTTCAAAATAAGTAATTTATAAATCATTTATATGTAAACATCGCATCTATAATATAAAAACTAACATATAAACGTGTTTTGGTATGGCTTGTTAAAATATATTAGAATGCTTTTTACAGGACACATTACATTACAAAAGCAAACAAAGTTTATATATATATAAATATATATAAAAAAAATTAAGTGCAGGCAACGAAACAAATAGGCTATTTATTCTAAATAACATCTAAACTACGATAATTATACGAACAACAAATACTTACATTTCTAACTGGGACACTTGCTATTTTTAGAATATGATGAGCAAGATTTCCAAATGTGGTTGAATCATTTTCCCTTTCCTTCAGGACTTTAGCCACATTACTGAGGGTGACACATGCTCCAAATTTCACCGAATTCGAATAGTTAAACGTGGTAGAAAGATCGGGAACTGAGTTGATGTTGATAATGTTCTTTGGAAAGCTGATGGGTTTGTACACTCCTGCGTTTGAATGTGATTAGTAATGCCTTCTTCACCGTTTGAAAATATGGTTGTTAACTCCTGAAAGAACATCTGTATGACAAAAAAACTGTTTGACCTTCTTTATTTATACAGAACTACTATCAAATTGAATTTACATAATAAAACTTATCAGGAAACATCTAAAGGCTATATGATAGGGTACATAATCTTCAGTAAGCCAAAGCAAGGAACATGAATTGAATCCAATCTTCAATAGAGGTACACAACTAGATGTGGGGAAGCAAGGAAACAAAACAAAAAGTAGAAAAAGAGGCTTAGTGTTATAGTGCAATTTTTGTTTTATAAGCAATTAATTAATTATTTTTTCAACCATATTTTTTTTATTTGGGTTTAGCGGCAACGTCAAAATTATACCGAATTTTAATAGTCTATTCCTTTTTTTAGACGTGTTCTAACGACTGTCGTTTTGCTGTTTTTCCCATTTTCTAAATTTTTACCGATAGTCCCGCTTTGTGTTTTCATCATGGAAACAAAAAATAAACTAAACTAAATTTCTAAAAATGTCAAAATGAAAAATAAACTGATTCCCAATTATGTTACAAAACTATCAATGTCACATTTTTTATTCTAATTGTTATCATCTCTCATACATACATGCAAGACTGATACAGGCATGCATGTTACCTGTTACACTATACTTACAAGAGAGTTCAAAAACAGAAATACTGGCACCATGCTTTCGAATGGTTTGATAGCTGAATTATTTGATAAACTTTTAAATTTGAATATGCAATAAATATTATAAGATCATCTTAAAATACAAATAGTTTATCTGTGTCAAAAAATTGCATGTACAAAATCGCCTAAACTATAAGCTTTTGATACCTGAAGCAGTATTCCCACAAACAAGTTTAAACTGGTTTGGGTCAGTTTCTTGGATGAGTGTCACCAGTTCTTGCAGGGAAGTTGGAGTTATCCAAGTGGAATCACCATTTACAACAGTAATAGATCGTGTGTTGGTCTTGCTGCAACTTTTCTTGCAAGGTCTTGCCAAATCCTGTATTATTTATACATTACATGGAATTAATTGTTTAAAGATCAGAAATACACGGTTTTCATGTAATAAAGAATCAATATTAAAGTTAAGGGATCATTGTATAAAAGTAAAGTGTTGGAAAGCATGATTCCAGTTAAGTTGGTAAAAAAAACAATTACATTGTGATGAATGTGATCTACAAACTCTGATTCCATATTTTTGATGCTTACATAACACTTAAGCTACAGTGTAAAACACAAGCTAAGGTATAACCAACAACCAGAGATTGTTGTGTAGTACAGAAAATAATTATTTGTAAAAACTGGAAGTTACTCCTGAATTTTCTTCAAGGGAAGTAAAAATGCATTAAAAATAGGACAAAATAAAAATTAATAACCGTGGGTAGAAAAACCAACCCTATAAATTATATTACATAGGGCTATTGTCAGAATACCTCAAGAACATAATTAAGGTATGGAAGCAATTGTAAAAGAGTGTTCATAATTGATTACTTTGGTTAAATACAATACTCCATCAAACTGAGGCTACAAGCCCAATGCCAGTACCTCAATATCTTTGGATTTGTTAGCTGGGTCTGCATCGCAAGCGAAGCATTTCATGGCATCAAGAATCGAACGATATCCAGTACATCGGCATATGTTGCCATCAAAACTATCCTCAATTTTTTGCTGGGTGGGGGATGGGTCTTCACTCAGTAAACTGTTGATAAGAGTATCCATGTTGTGTTACAGATTCAATGTGAATTTCTCAACAGTTTGTGATTACGGTACAGTGAGTGTTGTTACAACACAGAGAGGCATATACCATTAAGGCAACAAGCATAGTACCATAGACAAGCACACTGTTTATATGTGGTACTGAGATCCAACTTACTTCCTTAGCCTACTTTCTTTAAATAATACATAGTTGTAACATGAGCTAAGAATGTGGACAATTATTGTATCGAATAAGAAATACCTGTCAATATCAGCATCTGACAGGATCTCCGACCCTATATGCTAGCTCATGCCAATAGGATAAGGACCAAAACAAAATTTATGGTAGTTTATAATGGTTAAAAAATTTTCATTAAATAACTCACTTTACTTGTTAAAACAAATCAAGTTTTTAAATCTTCATTGCTTATATACCTGTGCATGTTCATCACAAATCCTGGTGTGCAATACCCACATTGACTTGCACCAAACTTAGCGACACTGGTTTGTATAGGGTCGTAGCCATCATGCCTATTGCCCAACCCTTCAACTGTGGTAATGCTGCAGCCATCAGCCGCACACAACGGCATGAGACACTGAAGGACAAATTGCCATGTTTAAAGATTTTTGTGTTATGTATACGCACAAGGTCAAAATAATACACAAGGTAATAGTCCTAGGTTTATCGCTATGGATATGTGCACAGTTCAGTTTAGGTTAACATTGCTCAATAAAAACTGTCCAATTATAAAGTGAATAAAAAATATAATTAGATGAATTTCCATTTGAAAACAACTTTTAGGAGCTCTCTTTTGTAATGATGCAAGCCAAAATAACAATGCTATGACAACAATTTTTTTCAGGCACTGGTTTGATTATTTTGCATAATAAATGATAGTTCATAAAAGTTTGATATGCCATTGACAAATTCAAATCTTACGCAACCACAAAATACCACGCTTTTAAGATACAAAACGGATAATTATTAAGAGCAAAAATTAAGAGCAATAGGCCTAGGTAATTAAAAAATAAAATCATTATCATCAATACTATTTCAAACTGCATATTAGTGGTTTTATTGTTTTGGGTGGTAATGATATTGCAGCCATGTAGAGCACATTTTTCACCTAAATAGGGTGTTCTGAACCCTTTACTTGGATCCTTCAGTAAGTATGAATAATAGAAACAGATCAGCTTGCCGTATAGATAACTTATATATACTAAATAATAAAATGCGATCCAAAAAGTTGCTTGATTTCAATGATAAACCCAACAATTTTTGGTGCTGCATAAAATTCTCACCGTATTAACAGCTTTCGGCCCTTCGTTGGGTTTCTGCAACGTAACAACACAACAACCACAACCTCCTTCTTCGCACATCACCTTCACCCCAGTCAACCCCGGTTGCAGACGCATCCACGAGTTGAGAGATACTGTCGGGTCAGGACTTTGCACTAAAACAACAAAAAATTATTTAGGATGGGATAGGATATTCATGTTTATCCCCTTGAATGGGAAAACCAAGGGGGTTTACACACGGGCAATCGTCAGATCACCTCGCGCCCATCGTCGGGACTCGGGTTACCGGAGCTACTGCAGTGTGTTGTATATGATAGACATGGTTCTTTAAGTTGGTAGAACCCATTAATTCGCTGGGTTCAGTCAATGTCCGTAAAGTGCCTTGCCCAAGGACCCAACCGACTAGCTAGCGACCAGTTTCGCACCTGCAACCTTTCTATTTAAAGGCGACGCACTTGACCGTTAGACCAACCAACCGGTTTTAAATAAAAATAAAAAACACAAAACTCACCGCTGTATTGCTTGCCATTAACAGTAAACTCGATGCCATTTCCATTTTGATATTCAAATTTTTTCATGATTCAAATTGACTAATTTAACCAATAAACTTATCATTGACGTAATGCCTTATTCCAATCAGCATATATTCTGTTACAAAAAAAGCAATACATATGTAGGTAGTTTTATTGTTGTAAATTTTGTAGGTGGGTTTATTGTTCTAGTTATTGTTACATGCTTCAAATAATTAATAGCACTTTATTGAACACTGATAGGTAGGCCTACCGTTACATGCTTTAAAACAAAAAAGAGCATGTTATCGATTACTGATTAAAAAACGACTATTTAATTTACTTTAAAAAGGCGAAGATTATTTTATATTTCCTTTAAAAACATCAATTTTTTCTGGACACTAAATCTTGCCAATTTATTTTTATGGCTTAATGTATGATTTTTATATTTTGTGCAATAACTCTTAATATTAAAAGTTACGGGATATCTAAATGTGCAAATACATATTATCAGGCATAACCAATTTTCGTAACGAACCGGGATTATTAATACAAACAACAAACAATCATTGTTACTTGAAATGTGATAGAAAGTCATTAAATAGGATAAGATAGCCATAAGGATAAGTGTCAGATTAGGTGTAGTTTACCTAGTGTACCTAGTATAGTTTATAGTACAGGGTCTGGTAAAACATTTTTAAGGCCAACCTGTAAAAATCGAACTAAAAACAACTTTGAATGATGGGTGCTTTAATATTTTCTATAAACAACAAAGAAAAACATTTAAACCTATTCATGCAGTTTAAAACAAAACAGACTACTGGTACTTGTTTCATTGAATTTCACCAAAATTTCCATGACCAGTTTCCTTTGCATGCTTTTGTGCGCCTGAAGGACCACTTAACAATGTGTTGCATGTTAAGCATCGCAAATTAAAGTTAGCAGTGTCAGTATACTGCCTCGCTTTGTGGCATACTTCTGCTACTTCTCTTGCATTTACCAATGCAACGTCATCAGAAGTTTGAAATATAGTTTGAATTGGCAGAGATTGATTGCCAGAGTCCAAATACATAGGGTCGTAGTGAATTCCATCATAAAGGAGGAAAATACGAGTTTTATAACCAACATCTTGACCATATGTGTCAACGCGTAGAGTTTGAATATCCACAGCAGCAATTTCAACCTGATAAATCTCCGACAACACAGAGAGTTCAATTCCACCTCCCCATGAAGAATCGCACTGAATCCAAACACTGTACTCATCCGTAGTTTTGCCGAGGAAAGCTTCAGTGTACTTTTCCGGATTTGAGCGAACAACATTAGCAATATCTGCTCTTAGACGTTTGGCTTCAACATAATCTGCTTTTGTTAGCCTTCCTTGCAGTGCAAAGAACACGCTATAAAATAAACACGAATTGTCTGCAGGCACTTCTTTTCTTTTCATTTGTGGTTGCAACACAGGTGGTTGAGAGATCACGCTCGTTTTTTCTTTGTTTACAATTGTGAATGTATCACCAGATCGTATTTTTAATTCATCCAAAGAAACTGATAAATTTGACAAATTTAAAGCCTTTGGGGGGTAGCCGGTCATTATTTTTTGAAAACTTGTGTCCACTCCTATTGATTCCTTTATTGCAAGCTGCAGATCGTTTAGCGTAGATGTTCCATATAGTTTTGTGGAAAGCCGATGTGTTCCAGTGTCCGTTTTGCATCTTAATTGCAGCGCTGCCATTACAACATTAAGTTAAGTTTGGATTGCAAAATCTAAAAAGAGATAATTCAGTTTATACCAATGAACAAACTATAAAAAAAACAACCAAGTGCTAAAATAATGAATTTAATAAGAGTACTACAAATTGATAGATAGTTAAAAGAAATCTGTTTCATAGTTGTAAGTTACGGGAAATTCCCATTTAAACCAATACATCTCTAGCGCCGATGTGCGGATATAAGTTCACAAGAAAACAGTCCCGAAAAGCGGCACATTATTTTGTCATAACACACTGACATCGCTCAAGTAAATAGGCCGGAATATAGGATAGGTTCTATCCTATATCCTATCCGATAGAATATTTAGTCTGATAAGACGTGATAAACTAAAAATTGTCTGTGTGACCGCCAGTGAATAATACCCTTTATTCTAGTGTACAGAGATTTCTTCGCCTGCAACAATTGTACACAAGCAGATGTCACCTGATACAAGCAAAAAACTTGGCTATTATTAAAACCCCATTTTATTTCTGGTTTTGGACTCACCTAAAACATTTTAAAAATCCAAATTTAAAGCTAGCTAAAGAAGACATTGGAGGAGCGTGGTTTGGCTGTTAAAATTGCGCTTTATTCAGCCGAAGTCTGTTGTGCTACTTCTGGTTTTGTATGTAAACTAAAAAAGAAACATTAGTTTAGGATAATATTCTGCAAAATTTAACCTTGATTGAAAAGTTCAGATCGCTGTGTTGTTCTCACGATCAACGTGTTGTTCTCATAAGTCCGCGCTCCCCCACAGTTTCGGCATCGGACCGCGGTGTGTTTTGTGTATTGTTTATGTGTTTTTATTGACTGGGTTTAGGTCCATGCCTTGGCCTCCAAGGACGACATTTGGTTGTGTCAAAAGGCCCTAAGTCCCGGTTAAAGTCAATTGTAAATGTATTTCGAACATCATATGCATCAGCAGACTTCCCTGTTTAGTTTTGTCAGTCCCAAATTGCTATTAAGGTGCTTTATGCCATAGAGATACTAATATGTATATTAGTATCTCTATGCTTTATGCAACCAGCATAAAACGTAAAAGTAATCAGAGAACACATTCAGATTTTACTCGTTTTTTTCGTGTTTTTTTTCACGTCCAGGTTATTGGGTAAAAGGTACATCCAGGTTTGAATAGAACGAGTTATCCAATCAGGTTAACACTTGCAAGAATACTAACTAGCATGCCCTTTGTTTGCCTTAACTTTTAACCTTATAAAAACCTCCATAAGAAATTTCAGCTATCAAGAAAAATGTATAAAAATAAGCCAATTTTTAACATTTTTGGTGTTATTGATTACTCACCGGCTTTAAAACAAAATATCACTCCGCGCTTGAGAAGCAGTAGTCTTTTTATCTACTCCGCCACCGTTCCTTCGAAAAGTTTGTAATTATTTGTTTGTGTGTGTGTAATTTCCCGACTAGGTACGGGCTCCTAGCACCTATCTTGCAATAAGCTTAGACGGCATCTCTTGTTTAGAGTTTGAAATAATGTGTCATTGTCCAAAACTTCTTGAATTTATTCGAAAATGACAAGGGAATAATGACAGGAACGAAAAGTCTTGTAAATGACGGTTTCCAAGAAAAAAATATACTTTGGTGAAAATGGTGGTAAAAAGGGAATTACAATAGTGATATTATTTCCTTAAGACATCGATATAAATATATACAATAATGACGACGATAAATTTAACAATATGTGTAGGAATGGTGTGTACAACTATTAAATTGAGGTCTGCATGTGCGCGGCCGGATCTGACTAATGGTTCCCCGTTAGTCATTGTGTTTAAGTAAGTAAAAAGGATGCTGAATCCCCCAAGTCGGTACAGTTTGAAGCAGCATGTGCTATTAGGTTAGGATAGGATATTCATGTTTGTCCCCGTGAATGGGAAAATCAAGGGGGTTAACACACGGCCAATCGTCGAATCACCTCGCGCTCACCGTCCGGTTACCGGAGCTATTGCAATGTGTTGTAAATGATAGATACGTTCCTTCAATTTAGTAGAACCCATTAATCCACTGGGTTCAGCCAACGTCCGTAAAGTGCCTTGCCCAAGGACACAACCGACTAGCTAGCGACCAGTTTTGCACCGGCAGGTTGCCGATTTAAGCTTAACTTTTAAGTTGTGTAAAAATCTAAAACGTCGGCAGAATTTTTAATGACAGTCCTTTTTGTGACGCCTTTTAAACTACGGCGCCAGATAATAAGCGTGGAGCGTATGCTATACGCTAGCGATATTTTCTTTGTATATCCAGTCTTACCAATCGAGCCGAATAGACAATGATAACCGACATTTTCGTTCAAAGCTAGCCATTTGCAAAAAAAGCATTAATATACTGATATTAAAGTTATTATAGTTATCAACATTTTTCTCTCTTATTCCAGCATTTGTCAAACATAAGTTATTTTTATTTTTTCTACCCTGCTTCACACTTTCACAAACACACGTTTTTTGAAGTCGTTTTCCAATCAGTACTGATCGTGCTTTACCGCACACTCTTCTTCAGCGCTTAACATCGTTAAAATTTAAAAAAAATTGTAAATAGTTGTAATCTTACTTAAGGGTTGGCGGCGGCTTCCGTTATATTTGATATTTATATCATTTTCTTTTGGTGACGTTTTTTAAAACTAGAAAAAAATATATTCAACTATACTTAAATGTATTGTCTTAAACAAAGTAATAACGAGTCAGACGTTGATCAAATCTTATAAACGGAAATGCGTGATGAGTTACAGTTTGATGCATTCAGTTAAAACAATCAAGCTGTGATTAGTCCCAATTTTTAAATGCTTGTTACCGGCATCATTTCGAGTCAGGCAGCCACTTAACTATAATTACTATACCAGCTGTTCCGTAGACATGACAAAACCATAGCGATTTAAAATGTTATAACACTTCTCTTGGTGTTTGTGGTTGAAAATGTGCAGGGACTTGGCAGCTGCGCCGTGTTTACGTTTTGGATTATCTAGATTAATAATTCTATGCATCTAAATAATCACAATTTAACAGCACCCAGTTATATGTACATAGGTAGATTTGACGCACGTTTTACGCGTAATATTAAATTGACATATTCGTTTTAATAAATTTTAGAAACATTAGTGGAGACATTCTGAAAATATGCTTAACCTGAGAAAAAAAACATACAGTGCAGGTAAGGTTCCTCAAGTGTGATTGTATTCTTGGTATAACACATACTCAACAAACACAATAGTTTTAAACTATTAATGAATGTTCTATAAACTGCTAGTAAAGCTTACAGGTATAACTATGGCTTTGTGTTTTAGACGAGATCAGTCTGTTCCAGCAAGAATGCGTCATGCAACACAACCGGTTAAGGCGGCAGCACGGTGCTCTACCGTAAGCTATTGTTTAAGCTTCCACTCATTTTAGTTAACCTCTACATTGCTTTAGGTTAAAGATCTCTCAGGAACTTCAGGATTTGTCCGAACAACTTGCCTGGAAGCTTAGAAAACGAGGCAAACTGGTTGATATTTGTAACGAAAACTTCAGTTGCAATACATGCCACGTCATTTCCCGAAATATTGACGGTAAGTTGTCACTCGCATTTGCGCAATAATAAGTAAGTTGGTTACTATGATAATATAAAAGCACAGTTTGCTTCGTTAAACGTTATACTGTACGTTCATATTTATGTATCATTGGCTAATATTATTTAAATGACTACTTATACTTTGACAGTTAAATTTATTTACGTCACAGGTTATACTATAGCTAACCTTTGGTACTCAGAGATGTCCAATTATAATTTTGATCAACCGAAAGCGGACGATTTAAACAGTTAGTATGATTTTTGCTTTTTATAATAAATTATGTTATATTGTGTTTGTGTTTAATGGTATACGTATCATTTTCGAAAATTTATGTTATTTCATTTCACTAAGGATTCGTTTTTTCTTTGCCAAATTCGAAAAAGCATTACAAAATCCCATAATATAAGTATATATAAAATAGTTTTTAATTACCAACGCATTCGAAACTGTGAATCATAGCACTGCGTGGCCTGACATAGAGTTTCATGTTTTGTTAGTCACTTGTTAAGGTCTAATGCTGGTATTATTGGCTTGCCTTTCTTGGTAACAATAAAACCTATAATGACAAACATTTTTAATTTTAATGAATTGACTGCAACAAATCTAATACAAAAATTGGAGAAATAATATTTTTTATTAAAGTATGAAAGTATTTTTTTTATGAAATTTACAGAAGTTGAGAACTATTTTGCATCGCAGGTAGATTTATTCGAATGGTTTGGAAGTCCGCAACTGCCATTGGAGTCGGAGTGTCACGTGACAAAAATGATAACGTTTTCGTAGTTACGCTTTACTCACCTGGCCATAAACTCACCAAGGATAGTTTAATTGAAAACGTCATGTCGCCACTGTTTTGATATACTTCACTCGAATTTTGCTTGTGGTATTCAAGAATACTCAGCACGCAAAGACACCGATACCACACACAAATGCCAAAGGACTGATTTCGAAATCGACATATTAATGTGCTTTGCTGTTTGTTTAAATGGGGCTGCCAGGATAAGACAGCGAATTATATTTTTTTTAATAAAGTTGGTGGAATAGCGGTGGATAAAATGTGCTTACTGTTGACGGTCACATAAAAATATACTTTATTTATAGCGATTAAGAGCGTCATTTTTATTATTAAGAAGTCTTAATTTGTAATTGTAAAAATGGCCGATTGTCACTACACAGTTATATTCCAAAACGGCTCACGGTATATTTTATGGCATTGAACTAGAACAGATTTATGGAGGTGGACTGGCCAATAAAAACAATACTAAAAGATGAAAATATGAAACTTTTGATTTTTTTCTAATCAAAACTCCACTCAAACATCGCTGGGTTTATAAATACAAAATAAGTCACTTACTGTCCGATCGCACAGCTTGTGGGATTAGTGCGTTGTATTTCAGTCGAAAGGTTTTAGGTTCAAAACTTGGCACTAGCAAGTCGGTTCTGTCCTTAGGCAAGGCCCTTAACGGACATTTCCTGAACCCGGCAGATTTATTGAGTTCTACCAAGTAATGTGTGAATTATACACGACCATGCAATAGGATAGGATATTCATCTCTATCCCGGTGAATGGGAAAACCAAGGGGGTTAACACACGGGCGATCGTCAGATCACCTCGCGCCCATCGTCGGGTTACCGGAGCTATTGCAGTGTGTTGTATATGATAGACATGTTTCTTCAATTTGGTAGAACCCATTAATCCGCTGGGCTTAGGTCCGTAAAGTGCCTTGCCCAAGGACACAACCGACTATAGCTAGCGACCAGTTTCGCACCTTCAACCTTTCGATTGAAAGGCGACGCACTTAACCGTTAGACCAACGGGCCGGACAAAATAGTTTTCGTAACCTAACAGTGGACGAGAGAATATCTGACGATTGCGTGTGTGTTAACTTCCTTGGTTTTCTGAGTCCGACCGGTTAGTATGGCGGTTAAGTGCGTCGCGTTTTAATCGAAATGTTACAGGTGCGAAACTCGTCGCTGGCTATAGTCGGTTGTGTCCCTGGGCAAGGCACTTTACGGACTTTGCCTGAACCCAGAGGATTAATAGGTTTTAACAAATTGAAGGAACTTGTCTATCATATACAACACACGGCAATAGCTCCGGTAACCCGACGGTGGGAGCGAGGTGATCTGACGATTATATCCTATCCTATCATAGTCACGCGGATAAAAATGGATATCCTCTCCTATCCTTACTAAATGTTCCTTGCATTTTATTTTAACTAGCTTTGCCTTTATTTTTTATTTCAGTATTTACCAGCCCACCAGGTTAATGTAGAATACCCTCTCTTCTTATTTCTTTAATATCACCATTCCTAATCATACACACGACACACAAGATAATCTGACGTTTTATATATATTTCTATGTTAAAAATCAACCAACCATGATATTTTCTAAGGAGGGAAACGTGCGCTAGTGTTTAGCTTTTTGCAGAGTTACAAATACGTTTTGTTATTGTAATATTGGTATATTATTATTTGTATTTTGTACCTAAATAAATTGTACAATTTGTAGATGCAATTGTTTACATAACATGTCAATAATTAAGCTTTGCCTATTATGTGAAATATATATTTGAGTTCATAATGTTGTAATGTTCAATTATATTTAAACAACTTGATGGCTAGCATTTTAACTACCGCCTCTGGGTGTCTTCCCACTTTGTTTTAGCTTGTACAGAATATTAATACTGAAATTGTATTGTGTGTTGTCAAAAGCTGATTGTTAAAGTGAATGTTTGTACTGCTTTTTTGTTCTGCTGATTTCCTTTAATAAATGGCGGTGAGACGTCAAAGCAGTGGCAGTGGCTGGCCACGGTACGGACAACAACAGCAGGGATACAATGATGTAAACTCACAAGGTGATACAAATGCCAATACCGGTACTACAAAGATGAGTCAGTACATAAACAGAGGAATTAATCTTTATCCCCTTACAAACTATACATTTGGCACCAAAGAACCGTTGTATGAGCGCGACAGCACTGTGCAAGCACGGTTTCAAAGGATGCGTGAAGAATTCGACAAAGCAGGACAAAGGCGGTCCGTTGAAGGTGTTCTTATTGTTCATGAACACGGTTTGCCTCATGTTTTACTGCTGCAATTGGGAACTACATTTTTCAAGTTACCAGGAGGGGAGCTGCACAATGGTGAGAATGAGGTTGACGGATTAAAGAGGCTGATGACGGAGACTTTGGGGAGACAGGATGGTGTTGCACAGGACTGGGTGATTGAGGATTGCATTGGAAACTGGTGGAGACCAAATTTTGAGCCACCATTGTATCCTTACATTCCTGCTCATATTACAAAGCCAAAGGAGCATAAGAAACTGTTTCTGGTTCAGCTTGGCGAAAAAGCACTGTTTGCTGTGCCGCGCAATTACAAGCTAGTTGCTGCACCGTTATTTGAACTGTATGATAATTCAAATGGTTACGGTCCAGTTATATCTAGCTTGCCACAGCTACTCAGTCGATTTAACTTTGGTTATAATTAATACTAGTCACACTAACAACAAAAAATAGGTGAGCAGCAGACAACCACAACAATGTTTTTTTAACATGTATCAGTTCGGATGATTCTGTTACTAGTTGTGATGTAAATTAAAACATTAGGTGTCTTAAATTTGACGGCCATTTATTGTATGTTTTTTATACATACATTAAAACAACTAGATATATTGGGTAACAGATGATTCAAAAGGTTTCCAATTACCAATTATTTTTTAATATTGTCCAGTTGGTATATTTCGAACTATGTTTTTCATCTACAAAAACTGTACATACATGTATTTTGTGTCACTTACGTCAAATTTGTTTGTAAAATACTGCCCAATACATAATTTTCAATGCATTTTATCGTGAAATGTTTGTTTCATGGTGCAACTGTAGTGCAAGATCTGTCTGTACAGTAAGCTAATGAGTAGTTTGTTGTTCAAAAATGGTGATTCGTTTTGAAATCTTAGGTTTAATACGGCAGCTAACTTACCTACCTTCTTCATATTAGTATCAATATGTTTTAAAATGTCAGATGGTTTTACACTGTTAAAACGATAATCACTGCCATTATGTTGTTCTTTACATGATCGCAAGAACAACACAGATAAATATGAAATTATACTGTAGTACAAATATGCAAAATCCTTAATCGTTAAAATTTTAATATCATTGTGTCATATCATTATCTACCATATTTTTGTATATCATCATCATATGAAGATGCATGGGACTTCTATGGTAATTTATACTTGGAAAATACAACCCTGGTTAAGATGAAGTAAGTCACACTTTTATATTTTGGTTTTACATTGCCTTCGATGTAATAATTTTCACTACCATCTTTATTTTTGACTTAGGCTGTTGTACAGTTACTGGTACTGCATGTTATAATTTTTGAATAAGTTTTATTAAAAATCGCTTTTGATGTTTTTGGTTGTCTAGAAAATGATATATATATTGTCTTTTTATTACTGTACCTTTTTAGATAGGCATTTTATTTACTCTTTGCAACTGTAATTATTTTCAACGATGTGATTTTATATTTATTTTCTATTTTTGTATTGCTACATTGTTGGTTTTACCTATCTTATATAGAAAAAATGCTGCACGAGAGGTTAAGGGTTGTTAACTATACCATATTACTTGGTATTCTAATGCGAAATTTTGTATTTCTCCCGAAACCGGAAAAGTGGAATAGTTATCTAACTAATGTTGAAAACATAGTGGATCTTTTGTTCGATGTTGTGGCAGACGAAAATTATTGTCTTCATGGTATTTGTGCAATAATATTTCTAAACGAGTAAATTTTTAAGAAGATCAGTTGAAATTTAAATGTTTTATCACATTAATACTAATACGCACATATTTTAACAATAAAAACTAATTAACTGCTATTTATTATGTGTGGAATGTAATATATAGGCTAGTCTAGTCATGTTTAAATATCTCACTTTTGTTACAGGTGGACCATGTGTTCCCGAGAGCCAGATTTCCACATACAAAGGGCAAGCATCTCCTTCTTCCATTATTATTGGATGTAAAAAGGGTGGAACTAGAGCATTGATAAATATGTTGTCATCCCACCCTAAAATAAAGTCTCTTCATGATGAAGGACATTTTTTTGACAATGATGATTCATACGCTTTAGGAGACTATTGGTGAGAGATTTAATTGCAACATGCTTAATTTTTTGCAATGCCCAGCTCAGTTGGTAAAGCTTTTGTCTTAAGCTAAAAGATTATGAGATTAAAGCTGGGGTTTGGCTGCAGTCTGTTGCCCTTTAGCAAAAAACTTGGAAAACACCATCTGAACCCAGATTAATACAGTAACTTAAACAGTATATAAAAAAAGTTTTGATTGTGTACAGCACTGCTCCGGAGACCTAAGGACAGACAGGGGGTAATCTAAAAATTGC
Source organism: Ciona savignyi (assembly GCA_000149265.1). Taxonomy (NCBI): domain Eukaryota; kingdom Metazoa; phylum Chordata; class Ascidiacea; order Phlebobranchia; family Cionidae; genus Ciona; species Ciona savignyi. Next base: position 348,267 of record CH002002.1, read on the forward strand.
TAATGCAGCTCTTTGCATTTCCTCGACCATATGGATAAATAAGTATTCCATTATATCCTTCAGGTACAGAAGCCAAATGCCTGTGATTGATGGTCAACAATTGGTTCTAGAGAAAACTCCATCTTATATGTTGTCAAGTTTAACCGCAGACCGTATACACAAATTCAATCCAGATATTAAACTAATGGCTATTCTACGAAATCCTGTTGACCGGCTTATTAGTGATATACTACAGGCAATTTATGAGTTTTACAGCTATTGCGTGCATGATACTGGTATTAAATGCAATTTTTCTATAGATTGCATCTCGACACGGAAATAACCATAGTAAGATAGAACAGATGATTGTAAATAATAAAACAAGCTATAAACTATTTCAAAAAGGTAAGTATGCTGTTCAGTTAAGACCGTGGTTTCAATTATTTGGGCACCAGTCAATACAGATTGAGGATGGAAACTCTTTCATAAAAGGTAACAAATGCAATGGATGAGACCAATATAGTAACCTTTCCTGTACCATTTTATCAGATCCTCTTTCGGTACTACAACGCTTAGAACGTTTCTTGAACATTGAACCTTATTTTAACACGAACAACGTTTTTTTTAATGAATCAAAGGGCTTTTATTGTTGGTTACAAGATGGCCAGTCAAAATGCCTCGGAGAAAGAAAGGGAAGAAAGCATCCCAAGGTGAATTAAAATAGGTCTTATTACACACATTGGTAGGTATGGTATAATAATTTAATTATACATATTTTTCAGGTGGATAAACAGATAATGGATGCTTTAAAATTGTATTACAAAAAACCTAATGAAGAACTTTTTAAACTAATAGGAAAAAAATTTGACTGGTAGCAAATGGTTTTATTCAATTTTTTTTAATAATATATTATTATGCATTTTATAAACTCGTATTATTTAGTATTTTACCTTGGCATACCACATGTACAATATAAATCAACCTCAAAATTATACGTTGTTTGATAAAACACTAAAGTATACAGAGCAAGATCTTAATCAATATTTAAACATATAGCCTATATACCCATGGTTTATTCTGGTTATAGATACCAACAATTAAGGCACTACTGGGTATTTCTGTTCCGATCCTGATCGAAAGCACTAGATGCATTTGGTAGTGGGGTCATCATGTTTAATAATAAATATAGAAATCACAGTGTAATCACGTTGTAAATTATTGCACATCGAAGTTCAGAATTCAGTTTATTGGCCACCACGCCGTCTTCGAGAATATGCCCCAATGCATGCAAGAAATCCACAAATGCCAATAATAAGACCCAACGTCAGTGCAATCCCATCACCAGCATCAAAAGCAGAAGCTCCTGGCAGTAAACCCGAGAGTAGGATTGGTAAAATTAACACAATGAATTTGTACAGCGCAGCTAAAATCATCTTTGACAGCTGATAATACCCTTAAACCTTGTGCAGAGCAAAGTTAATGTCTGCAAGAAAATTGTACAGAAATCATTCAAAATAAAGAAGTTAACAAGATCATAACAATTTAGTGTTAACACTAAGGTACAGTCTTTAATAAACATACAGTGATGTACTAATTAAATATCTCTGCTATATCGACAACTACATTATTAGCTTGCTGGTCATATTGAAATCCTTAATTCACAGAGCGTAACTGATGGTTTAGGCTCGACACGCATGAGCTGTTTGTGGATAAAGATGTCGAACGTGGCTTTATGGTGATTCTTTTTATTCCTTTCCTGGGAAAGTGGTGTGTTATAAAACTGAATACTGTTGGCATCCAGTAACCTGTCGGCTTATCGCAGTAATTATTAATATGTTGGATCAACGATATATCTAACATTGTTGTTAGCTATTGCTTTTTCGTATCAACTTTGCTTTATATCGTTTGGCTGCTTCATACGGTTGTAAATCCGCTTTAACGTTCCCATAACTTCTTCCCACATGCTATAATGCTGTCTTTTTGTTTTCGAGCATGCATTATTATAGTTTCGAATTGTCATTCTTGCAGTGATAAGCTAAAGAAAACCTAGCCGTGGTGCACGAAGTAGCATCACCATTTTGACGCAAATTACGCATTGCCTGCATATATTTAATTATTCATCATATGCGTGTTTTTGTCATGGACGCAAAATCAAGAATAAACCCAACCTTCCATGATGTTGTCGGATTACGGATTTTCGAAGTCATATTGGGGGAATCTCAGATTTAGTGCCAATAAACATTTGGCACCAAGTATAAACCTCTACAAAGTTGAAATTAAAGGCTATGAGTAGATCCATAAAATATTTGCCTAATAATATCGGCAGGTAGTTTACATGCCATGCTATAGGTTGTTATATTACTAAAGTACATAAACTTAAGTTTATTTTTATTATATTTCGTTATAATACATAATTTAATTTACAAGATTATGTAAATTTAGTAATTCTAATTGTAATCTAATTTGGAAAAAACTGTGTAGCTATAATTTTAATTCCCATCTAATTTGAAAAAGACAAAACTTTTTCACTTGTCCGAATCTGTTCTGGAAGTGTTAGCTATTTTAGTTTGGGTATTAAGTGGTAGTTTTAGTTTATTGTTTTGCTCCTTCGTTACAATAAAGAACAATAGAACAATTATTTCAAATTAAGGAGGCAGGATAAAACGGCAAGACTACAGCAGTTAAAAAAAATAGCCGCACAAATCAGTGATCAGTCTGATTATAGCTATCAACGGTAGACCTGAACAAAAGCAGTTGATGGAAGAATTTTTATTTGATACAGATGGAAAACTTTAGACTTGATTTAAAATCCAGACCCCGATGCCTGCCTGATATCTATGTGTTGCAGAAATTGATTACGTAATTCAGAACCGCTCACACGTTCTTTTTTAGTGAGTGATTTCGAAGTGAGCAGTGAAAATGACTGTGGTAAGAATCTGTTTAAGAATTATTATATTTTTGTCTGTTAAAATATAGCAATGCTTTTTAAATTGATTTAAACTTACTTTGACTTAATTCTGCAAACTTTACGGACATTGCATAAACCCAGCGGTTTAATGGGTTAGAGTGTTAGACTACCAAATTGACCAGTCTGGAAAGTATGGCAGATCTCGACGAGATCTCGCGGGTGCACAACCCCGACCGCCGGGTGCACGACCCCGACCGCCGGGTGCACGATCCCGACAGCCGGGTGCAGATATACCAAGCAATTACGTTACATATGGCCATTTCTCTGTTGGAACTTTCGTAAATCTATAGAAACGGTCGAAATAGAAATACACGGTACAATAAATAATATTTTCTGTTTTGGACTTTAAGTTTGCATCAATTAACTCTGGAAAGCAATTAATGTTCCATATTTTTTTGAAATGTGAATTCCCATATCGTACCCATGACTATTCAATCGATTTAATCCAGTCCTAACAGATAAAATTAAATTAGAGTTTCAGGTTTAGGATTAAAACTAGTCTTAATAGCTCAGTAAATAAATCGTTTGCATTTTAAACAGAACACTGATGTATGTTTCTTCGATAACTAACCTATAAACATGTTCGCTTTCCTTCTCGCTTTAGGTAAAGTACCGTGCGTATCAGTGTTCGAGACTATTTGTGCGAATCAATCTGACCGCATCGAATGCTTAATCGACGTTTCCTGGGTTAAGGGAAAGCTTATTTACTGTGCTTTTCATTGAATGTGTACAATTAGTCGTAGGGCTGCGTTAAATGCGTTAATCGTTGACGAATGGTTTGTTTTTATATAGCAAGTGCAGGTTAGCAGGGGTGCATTTTACGATTTTTCGGGTGCATTTATGATAGTTTAAAAAATATCGCGGGTGCACTTGCCATGCTTTCCATACTGGCAAATTGAAGGAACGTGTCTATCATACACCACACACTGTAATAGCCCCGGTAACACGACGATGGGCGCGAGGTGATCTAACTATTTCCCGTTTGTTAACCCCCTTGGTTTTCCCATTCACGGGGATAAACAAATATATCGTATCCTATCTTCATTCAAGAAAGTCTGATGATTTAAGAAAATTGTAGCACAAACATGAATATCAATCAGTATGCAGTATGATAATCACTGGCATGGTGCCGACAGCAATTGCACCATAGATTACTAGGACACAAGTACTCCAAACTAGATAACGTTTGGTTTTTTTGGTGTCTTTTTGTTTTGCTGTAGTATCTTGCCACAGTTTTTTTGATTAATTGAGTACATAACATTTTAAGTACTAGACAAATTGAGGAAGATATTTATTTTCATATGGGTTCATTCACTTGGAATGCAATTCCACATAAAATTTAATATTAGTGTCGATGACAGTTATGAGGTGTTGCCGATTTTATGTGTTGGTGTTATAATTATGTTAGCATCACTGTGTGTAATAATTCTGTGCGGGCAACACTAAATAGAGGAAAACTGCTCACTAAAACTATGGAAACTAAATTTAACCCACCCCTAACGCTAATCTCAATCCCATGTTTAAAATTAACTGTAATGCCATAATCTTCATTATGTTGTGCAGTTTACCTACTGTGCCCTTATATAATATTTTTACTGAGTGTAATTTGTATTTAACATTTTTGTATATAATACTTAGCTAAACCTACTGTGCTCTTTTAAAACATTTAACTGCCAGTGTAACCTGTATTTAACGGTTTTTGTATATACTACTTATCTAAAGTTGTTTTATTTTTGTGTAGTCTACAAAGAAGGCTCCAGTGGTAAAGGGCAAGGGCAAAAAGAAGAAGACCCCAGCCAAGAAATTCACCATTGATTGCACCCATCCTGTTGAAGATGGAATTATGGATGCATCGAACTTTGTAAGTTAATAATCTGCTCATAAGCAAAGCTTAGTTTTTATATAGCAAAAGGTCTTAACCATTAGGGCTAGGGCATCATTCCCTAGTTCCATCACAACGTCAAACGTTGTGTTTTGTTTTTCATGTTTCGTCGAGTAGGAGCAGTTTTTAAAGGACAGGATCAAGGTGAACGGCAAAACCAACAACCTTGGTCAGCAAGTCTTAATTGAAACTCTTAAAAACAAAGTTGTCATCACCTGTGAGATTCCTTTCTCAAAGAGGTAATTAGCACTTTTGTTTTCTCAGTATCTTGACAAGGGTGTCTCTAAATACTACAGGATCGCTTGGATCACTTAGATTGCTATGGAAAGTAAATCTAACCCTGTCACAAAACACTAATCTCAACCCCAGAACTAACTTTAACCCCAACCCTAACTTTAATACCAGGCTTTTGCAATTACTAAGTAAAGTACTGTCTTGAAAAATACTAAAGATTTATTTATAGTATTAACTTAAAATATCCAAAACAATTTCTATCAAGTACTTGATAATTGTTACCACAATCATAAATGCAAGTTTTAAAAACATGTTTTGGTAATTTTTTATTCCACCAGATATTTGAAGTACTTGACAAAGAAGTACCTCAAGAAAAACAACCTTAGAGATTGGCTTAGAGTTGTTGCATCCACCAAGGAGAGCTACGAGCTGAGATACTTCCAGATCAACAATGATGAAGATGAAGAGGAGGAAGAAGATTAAATTTCATCAAAATAAAACAAACAAACCAAATATTAGTGAATCCCGGTGTAAGAAAGTTTAGATCAGGGTTTCTTAAACTGGGGGCGTGAAAGCTTCTGAAAAAGTTTAACAACCACTAGTTTAGATCAAGTGGGTAGGAAAATTATATCCCATTATCATTCTGGTAATGGAGTTTAGAGATTAATAAAAATTGAATTAGTAGAATAGTAACCTAAAATTAGTGATTGTATCCCGGTGTGAGAGAGTTTAGATCAAGTGGGTAAGAAAATTATTTCCCAATATCATTCTGGTAATGGAGTTTAGAGATTAATAAAAATTGTAAAAGTAGAAAACAAACCAAATATTAGTTAGGGTTGCAACTTTGACGATATAGAAAGGATTTTCACTCGATATTGCCTTCGATCGAATAAACTGCCTCCAATCCGACTCCCAAGATCGAGCCCACGCTTGTTTGAACGTTAGTTTGTTAATTGTCAAAACGTATCAATGAAACACGAAATAATTCAATGCACTTTACTCGTGCGGCTGCGAAATTCGCTGAAGCGATGATGTAACTTGTCAATAACCCCGTTGGTATTTGAGTTTAATGGATAGGTTGGTACTCGGGTATTTCTACATGACAGAGTTATTTTGCTTAACTGAGAGCTTGTCGTATTTAAATAATGTTTTATTTTTATTTCACGTGTATTTAAATGCTCAATATTTTAATGCACATTAATTTTATTTCAAGTGTGTTTAAGTGCACACACCACAGTGAGTGGTTAAATATACAGCAAGGTAGAAAGATTTTCATCAAACAAGAGATACATCTACATGATGCAGAGCAAAGTAGTCTTTCTCTACGTTCTTCTCGTGGTGCAGTTTGCATCACCCGATGCCTGGGGAGGTCTCGTCAGACCTGGAATCAAGCTTGTACCTGTGGTCACCGGTTCTCGAATCCATAGAATATATAGAACATGCAGGAAAATACATTTTCTTGTAAATGTTGTGTGTATATTTAGCTGCCGTGAAATAACGGTTTATATATATTTACGGGTAGGATAGGATAGGATAGGATATTCATGTTTATTCCTGTGACTGGTAAAACCAAGGGGGTTAACACACGGACAATCTTCAGATCACCTCGCGCCCACCGTCGTGTTACCGGAGCTATTGCAGTGTGTTGTGTATGATTCACACGTTCCTTTAATTTAGTAGAACCCATTAATCCCCTGGGGTTAGGCAATATCCGTTCAGTGCCTTGCCCAAGGACACAACCGACTAGCTATAGCGATCAGTGTCCGTGCTTATTTTGGAAGCAATTCAAGCGATAACGAATAAATAGCCTACTGTTTTGTGTTAACAAGGCCATGTCCTTATAAGTGCAGCAATACTAAAATTAATACGAAAATAATTTTGTCGTGTCAATACGAAACTAATTTTGCGTGTCTACAATGGCATCTTATAGCCTATCTGGTGTTGATGGAAATATAGCTTCTGGTGGGCTCTGTTCCATATCCATTGATGAATATCTTTCGACACCAATGGATTATGCAGTGGGATTGATTGGGTATTAGAGCGGTTTGGTTAGTTATTTGCATTTAAAAGATCCGATACATATACCGCATTATATATGAAAACGGTATTTTTGACAATGCTACCATGGATCGAAACTTGGCCCAAATAGAAAAAATTAGCTGCGTCACAAGCATAATTTGGTAACACACTTAAACACACGGCAGAAATAGTCACCAACCAGGATTAAAATTCCAGACATTTAAGATGACTTAGTATGGATTTGCGAATGATTTTTAATTTTAACCGGGGAAAAATTCCTACATATATAACAAAATTTTTAAAGTACGAGCTCAGTTTTCGGTGTTTTTGTCGCCGATATTATATGAAACCTGTGTATAAGATTGGTGACTTACAATCCTGATATTTGAAAAGAGAAATGTGGATTTATTTGCGTGCTCCGTTATCCCATAGCAACCTTTTGTAGTGACGTAGTCATAGAAAACACTCAAAGTCAAAGGTTGGCAACCTAATGTAGTTTTTAACCAATATTCCACAAAATAACAAATCACTGGAAATCGTAAACTAATCTCACGAAAAGGGATCAACGACATTAGATCTGCAACCTAAACCTACATCATTTCAATCGGTTATCACCTAAGAGCTGGTATATCCCTCTTTACAAATTTTGCTTGTGAACGCTTGGTCCGATCTATTACTGCATGCAGAAAAATTATTTTAAGAGGTTCCATAAATATGTATAATGTAAAATATGTTTTGCAAATAGTGGTAGTTAGATTCTTAAATTTTACTGTAATCTCTGAAGGATGATTAAAGTGTTATTTCCATTTTGGCGGATTTGGAAATCCAAGCGTAAAAATCATCCAGGGTTATTGTCTGGTAACTTGAACCCACGATCCAGTTATTGAAGATATTTTTAGTGTTTGGTATATAATTGACGCGTTCTTGCTATTTTTAAATCAGACTGCTAATCAAACAATTTAAAGAGCTAAACGTTTTAATGTTTTAGGCTGTTTAATTTTTTGTGTTGCCGTTCTTTAGTGTCCATTTCACAATATATCTCTTCGACTATTTGGTGTCATTTTTCCGCTATTTCGGTTCCCATTGTTTAGCGTTATCCATCTGCTGTTTTCCCGTTACCGGGATAAACCCTAACCTCATGTGTATTGCCATCAGGACCTCTATGGTTCTGTGTGTCCACGCTGCTTGTTGGAAGATAAGTAGTTTACCCGAGACGGAAAGGTAGGTTGTGGAAATATTAAACGTCTTAATAGTTTCACAAATGCTTTACCGCAATTTTATCCGTTTTAATTAATGTTAAGGTTATAGTTACAAAGGTATTAGGTTAAATTGATGCATTTAGAATTTTATATAAAAATATATAAAAAAAATAATTTACATTAAGAATTTGTAAAATATACTTCTTTAACTCGGGTTAAACATTGATGGGAAGTCAAAAATTTAATTTTAAAGAACATATTTTTGATTGTTTTTTTTGTTTTGTTGTATAAAGAGTGTTTTTGATTGCAATTTCTTTATTATTAGAATCCTGCAATTGATTTTAAGTAAAATTATGGTGGATGTTGGAAAATTTAGACAAATATTAAACGGAGTAAATTCCGCGGATAACGACGTTCGAAATAACTCAGAGGTGGGCAATGTTTTTATTAACTCACACATTCTGCATCATTAAAACAAATTGGTTGACCTTTATTGAGTTAATATAATTTTCTCGTAGTTCTGGTTCCATTGTGACATAAACTTGAGTGACAGCCGGCCGGTTAGCCTGGAGGTTAAGTGCGTCGCATTTCAATCGAAATGTTGTAGGTGTGAAACTGGCCACTAGCTAGTCGGTTCTGTCCTTGAGGAAGGCACTTTACGACATTGCCTGAGCCCAGCTGATTAATGGGTTCCACTAAATTGAAGGATAGTGTCTATCATACCAAGACACTGCAATACAATAGCGCGGGGTGATCTGACGATTGCTCATGTGTTAACCCCCTTGGTATTCCTATTCACGGTGATAAACATGAATATCCTATCCCAATTCATCCTGTGTACTTGTTATAATGATATTTAACAATTCTCTGTGCGTGTTCACTGTTCAGGCCCAAATTCATACGTAATATTTTGTGAAATGAAAATGTAGCTTGTTTCTCATTGTCTCCTGTAGACTTAAGCTACAAAATTACTGTAGTCACACACACAGTATTTTAATGATCATCGTTGTTTCTAAGGATATACTTTATTTACGGTATTGTAAATGTTTTGTCAGTAACTAGTGTTTTTTTAAAAAACACACTTCACACAGAAAGAATATGAGGAAGTTCCATTAGTCCATCGATTTATGTTGCTGATTAAGGTTCTGTCCACACAAGAGGAAGCTCTTGAAATCCTCCAGTTATCAGCGGTTCTTTTGAGACGGATCATAACATCAGGTTATGCTGAGAGCTTCCTTGAACTAGGTAATTTGATGATTTGATCCAACATACTGAAAACATTTTGCTGGAATGTAAGCACCATTGAGTGTAGTTTGGAAAGTGCATAATGTCTCTCCTTGGGATATAATTACACAGTGCAGAATTGGTTTGTAATATAAAAGACATTAATTCTGTGACTATCCGACTGTTTTCGCCATTTTTGGTTCTTTCAGTAAGTTGTAGTGATTTTCATAACATCACACACCTTTAAACTTATACCCATCCCGATTTTAAATTCTATCCTCGTGCTAAAATATCTCCGCCTATGGTCACTGTACTTTTTATATTTAGATGCCGACTCACAATCCAAACTGAGACAACAAATCATTTATTGTATCAAACAAGAATCTAACTCTGTTGTAAGGAGGAAGAAGGCAGACTGTTTATCTGAACTAGCAAGAAAATCCGTGGGTAAGTATGATTTTCCTTGATGTTGTTGAAAAGTAATTTAAATAAATGTTAAAATTTACATACTCTACCCAGTACCCATATCGAGGCTAGGGATGTAGATACGAAGAACTTAGGACCCTAAAAAGAATCTTTAGAGATTTGAATCTAAAATTGCCATTTTTATTATTTTGAAGCAAACTGCATTAATGATTTAAAGGACAGAATAACAACATAGTAAACTGACATCTTTGAAAGATTACCAGCCATGTATTGGCATTTGTCTAAACTGTAACCCTAACCCTCTGTATTTCCTAGTAAAACATTTTCATTTAGTAAACATTGCATTAATCTATTTCTTTTTTATTTGTTTATATCAATGGTTTTGAACGGTTTTGTCAAGGTGGAACGTTTCGTTGTTATCACATAAGGTGCCTACAACTTAAAAGTTTTTAAAATTGCTCTATGGTAATTGTGCATAGCAAGTATATTGCACTTTGCCGATACAGGTAAAGGAAATGCAACTATTTTTTGGCCATTTTACAAAAACATGTAGCTTTTACATGTCACGTTTTATCGCTTTGCAAAAACAACAAAAATATGTAGATGTAAACTCAATCACCTTTTAAACCTTTAGATGCAAATGGGAACAACCAGTGGCCAGAAGTATTGACCTTTATGTTTGAATGCGTAAGCTCTCCAGACCCAGCTTTAAAAGAGATTCCTCTACATGTATTTTGGTATGGTACTTTTAATATTATCATTCAAACTTTAACTTTTACTGTAGTTTTGCCGTATTATCCTGTCTCCTTAATTTGAAATAATTGTTCTATTCTTCTTAAACTAAACTAAACGGCAACTGGTAGAGTTCTTTCTAAAATAAGATTAACAGAATACCAAGCAACTCAGAAAAAAAACACAGCCCCAATATATTTATTCCATTATATTGTTTGGTTTTATAGATACTGCTTTATTTTCCAGTCAATTCCCTGGAATTTTTGGCAACCAGCAAGAACATTATCAAAATGTGATTCGACAAATGCTGAGCCAATGTATGCTCACAACAGAACAACCTTTCGTGAGTAGTTTGCTTCTGGATGCAGTTTGTATCTTTCTCTCATTTTTTAATTTTGACATGGGCAAATTGGAATTATTATATTATTAAGATAGTAGAAATGTAAACAGCTTTCAAGATTATTTGGTAAATGAAAGACTAAAATTGCTTATTTCAATACATTTTGTAAGTGTTACTAATCTTCATTTGACAGACTTTAAGCCTGAAAATGTGTTGCAAAGGGAATTTTTCAGCTGCTGTTTCTTTGCCTCTCCAAATTTGTCGCATATCCAAGCATATTGTTTTAGAAGTAATAAATTATCTTTGTTCACAGATTCGTTATCTAGCTGCACAAGCAACGATTGCGTTTCTACTCACAAACGCAAATTCGAGTCATCTTCTGAGACATTTCCATGAGCTCGTGCCTGCAGTCGTCCAGGTGATTAATATTAAAAATAAAAAACAAAAAGGCAGACCTTGCTTCAATTTACCTGACTATGGCCGTGTTAAACTGTTAAACCTGGCCCTGGGAATGCAGTATTCTGCCAAATTACTCTGTTACCTTTTTACTCCCTGCACTTTCTCATTAAAACATGAGAATCCTATACTTTTTGTTGTTTAAAAAATTTAAATAGCGTGTTTTTGTTTATTGTGAGTCTCTCACAACGGTTTAGTAACAGTAGAACTTTACACAACCAGGCTGCAGAGCAAAGTGCTACGGATGACAATGATGTGGTTTTTAAAAACCTGGTTGAGTTATGTGAAGATGCTCCAAAAGTGGTGCGACCACACGTTGAGATTTTGTTGGCGACTTGTCTTAAGGTAATTACTTTTATTGTGGATATTATAAATCATGATTTTTCTTTTTAAAATGTCATTATTTTTCTATAAAAATAGCCTTTTTAAAAATATCATTATGTTTCTATTGTGATAAAATAATGGAAGTTATTTTTAATGTATTTCTGGGTTTAAAAAGTCAAGAGTACATTGATTGGTTTATAAGAGATATTAAATCAAGGAGTGTGCTATCGCATACCTGACATTGCTTTCATAATTCATACATTTTAAGCTTTACCTTGGAGATTTCTTTAATTCCCAGTTGACTTTGATGATCGTACTAGTTTCACATTACATTAGGTTCAACTATATTTACTTTATATGACACTAAGACATATGTTGTATATTGTATGCTGTACTACCTTTGTGTTTCTTTAGACTTTTCTCTCTTTCAAATAAATAGCAGAAAAAAAAACATTTAATCGCCTGTTTTACAATAATTTTACTTAAAAATGCTCTAGCTACCTTAAACCTTTGTGTTTTTTTAGACTTTTCTCTCTTTTAAAAAAAATAGCAGCTTTTCTCTTTTAAAAGTAATTTTACTTAAAAAACTCAATTATCCATGACAGAAAACAAGATACGGCACCGAGCACTGGTAAACTGATTTAAAACACATGATTTCCCACTTAGGTTCTTGGCAACGTGGACCTCGAAAACAGCATCCGGCAGCTCGCTTTGGAAACGGTCGTCACTCTGTCAGAAAACGCCCCGGGATTGATTCGCAAGCAAAAATCCGCCATTCCCCACATAAGTAATTGCAATTAATATTAAATTTTTTAGATGGAAACACTGCAAAATTTTCTATGTACCTTTTGCATGTCTAGATTTTATATATTGTTCAAAAATTAAGATAAAGTATATATCTATATGGCAATGGTGACACAGTAAGAAGAATATTTTATATCAATTTTATTGACATGATGATAATGTAAATTTTGCTTTGATTGTAACTCACACAGGAAT
>CH002002.1:373952-426047 GCA_000149265.1 Ciona savignyi
ATTATTAGCAAACATTTGTTTCTATTTTTTTTCTCCCTATTAAGCACAGTACACATACAGTTTATAAACTGGCTTTGGTTTCAAGGAAATTCTGGCTTATTGTAATTACTATTATAATAAATAAATAAACCGTAGAGATGCAAGTAAATTTTGCTGAACCCTGTAATATATTAATAAACAATTTAATTGTATATTTATTATTAAAAAAATGAGACAAAACCTAGATATTTTTCTGATAAATATATAACTTTATTTGTCCTGCATTTAAAATTGTAAAAAAAATTACATAGCCCTCCTGTTGACAGGCCTATGGTGACGTATCTCGAAGACATATCACCAGAAGTGAGGCAAGCAGCTGCGTATGGGATTGGTGTCATGGCGTCATCTGCAAGTGAAACCTTCTCCGCAGCCATTTCTGGTGAGACAAGTTTCTTACTCGCGTCGTAACTTCTCTGTTTTAGTTGGCAATTCTGGTTTTCAGTAGTTTTTGCACTTTTTTTCTTGGTCTCTTTTTTCGTAAGATAAAGCAGGAGTAAAAATTATTATTTTTTGCCAGAAACAAGAAATGTTGGCAAAATACTTGAAAATAAAACTTGGATAGAATGGGGAATTATGGTTAATTTTTTGTAAATTTTATTCCTTTGCACCATTTTTCCCTTTTCCCAGTGATTTACTTGGCGCATTGGGTTTACTTTTTATTTAATTCTTTAAATCGCTCTTCTTGTTACCACATTTATGCTAAATTTATCATCAACTCAATCCTTTAATGCTATGACATCCAAGAGAAGTTACAAACTAACCCCAACCACGTTACACGTTCAGAATCAATTCCTCGGTTAAAACGAGTGATCGAAGGGCCTCACGGCAGAGGCGCACAGGACAGACCGCTGGCTCACGAGGACATCGCTCCGCTCGAGAACTGTATCTCGGCCATCGGTAAAATCCTGAGGCACTGTCCAGGAATCCTGGGTTCGGACGCAGCCGTGTCCCAACTGCTGCAGCTGTGGTTGTCATGGTTACCAGTAACAGAGGACAAGGAGGAGGCAGCTCACGTTTATCGCTTCGTCTGCGATTTGATAGAAAAGTATTCGATTTCGTTTTAAGTTTACCACAACCTAGTTTTTCCACAACCTAGTTTAGTTTACTTTGCCACAAGTTAGTATAACTTTGCCACAACCTAGTTTAGTTTAGTTTATTTTTTTGCTCCTTTGTTACAATAAAGAAGAATAAAACAATTAAGTTAAGGAGACAGGATAAAACGGAAAAACTACAGCAGTTAAAACATGTCAGTGAATGGATACATTACAAATTAAGGAAAAAAACGACGTGGCCGTTAAACCTTAACCTTATCTTTAGTGTACAAAGATACCATGCAGTTTTATCCAATGGCACTTTTCTTTTTTGTGTAAACTTACCTAATACCAACATTCACCTATTTGTTCTGTTGACAAAAATTATTTATTTAAGTTACTGGCCAGATAACTACATTCACGATTCACCTATTTATTTTGTTGACAAACTTTATTTATTTAAATTATGTTTAATTTATTGCTTGCTTATAAAACTGGCCACATTACGATAAGTAGTATAACTTTGGTTTTAATACGTAATATTGAGGTAAAAAAAATCTATGGTTGCTTATATTAACTTGACAATCAAACAATCGACATGTGAATAGTGCATTTTCTTGCTTTTGTGAACTGACCTGATATCTACATTCATCTATTTGTTGACAGATATTATTAATTCGAGTTACGTTTAATTTATCGCTTGCTTATAAAAACGGCCACGTTACGATAAGTAGTATAACTTTGGTTGTAATACCAATATTAAGTAAAAAATCAATGGTTGCTTATATTAAGTTAACAATCAAACAATCGACATTCACCTATTTTTTGACAAACATTATTTATTTGAGTTACGTTTTATTTATCGCTTGCTTATACCCACAGCAACAACCAAGTATTGCTGGGTGAAAACAACAGCAACCTTCCAGCTGTGATTTCCCTTATTGTGGACGCGGTGTACGGGGAGGCATTCGAAGAGTGCAAAGATGTGGCCGATCGGCTAACCGTCATCTGTAAACAAATTCAGGTCAATTGCCAAAGGCAAACTTGTTGTCCGATTATTGGTTTGTGCAAAGTCCCATTGTTAGGCTCCTTTTTGTGTCTTCACTATTTAGGGACATTGCTGGACCCGGCAATAGAATGTTAATAACAGTGATTTTTGATTGGAAACGCTTAAGAGTATCTCGGTTAATTGAGCTGTTTGTGCTTTGTACCATTGGATTGCCTAAGCTACTATAATTTCTTAATTGGTATAGGATGTCCTGTTTTTCTTTGGGACAACAGCAGTTGATATTATATTTGTAATCGCCGAAGTACCTTATATGTAGCGTTAGTCGGGTCACGGTGTGTTGTCTATTTCGAATATCATTTTGAGCAATCTATTAAAATCCAATGTATCAAAGCAACTGCCCAAGGACATAATGGTGCCCAAGTGATATGGATATGAATAAAACCAGCTAGCTGTCTGGCCATGACTTTATGGTCTTTCTACCTATTAATAAGCATCCCCAACCAAAAGGTGTGCTGTACCATGAATATAAATAATTGTGCACTCCTGTTAGCAGTGGCGGAACCAGGTCTAAATGACACGGAAAAATCCGAGTAAAAATATTTTTTTAAAAGTCCTCACAGAGTCAATTTCAAACCCATTGTGGTGTTTAGAGAAAATCGTTTTGATTGGACACAATCCATATTATGCCTCTATATTAAGTAAGGCACAAACTTTTCATTTTTAAAGGTAATTTGGCCCCTCCATGTACTTTTTTTTTGCGATTCCATGCTAGAAATATTTGTTTTGCACAATTTAAAAATCCAAATTTAAAAATCCTGGCTTGTTCCGCCACTGCCTGTTAGATCAGTAGGATAATTATTTCATTACTGAATTTCTTCCAATTTGCAGGCGTCGGCCACTGACTGCTGGAACAACAGCCTCACCCTACTAGATCAGCCCAAACTAAATTCGCTTAATACTTTTCTTTGTTCGAAAGCGTCGTGATAACCCCCCTCTCCCCAACAGCATGTCATCTCATGTCTCTGTCTACTTTTTGCCGGCAAAGCTTTAAAAACCTTCAGCATTTCGCTTCTCGAGGTTTGAACTCGAACTCTGTAGACTTTTTTACTAGCGTTAGTAAATAATCTGTGTTTCACTGCGCGTTTCCTACTACTGCCTTAATTTTAACCATTGCCACTGATTCTAGTTCGTTCAGTAAGATTTGAACAATCTTTTACATGTGTTTGTTTCTGCTTATTAAAAACGGGGATTTTTACTATTTACTTTCAGTTTTTTCTGCATAAAAAAATAATTCTTTGAATGTAAATCTTTTAATTAAACCATGGCACACTAGAATGCAAGAGTAACCACATTTACAGGATGTAGTTGTAGTTTGGATGACCGTAAGATTATAATGTTAAATTGAAAGAAAGCCGTTGAATTAAACTACCATGACCGTTAAATAAACTTGTTTTTTCATGGTTGAATTTAAGCTAAGGCACTTTCAAGAGTCATTTTTAACAGGACCATTAGGAAATTTCAGAAAGAGGAAAGATTTGCTATAAACATATAAATGATGTAACAGTAAAAAAATCACATTATGTACACAAAGGACAAACACTGTAAGTATGCTGTACGGTGCTAAATACTGCTTCATTCTCGGTGAATGGTATTAGTTAAATGCTTTTGCCCTGAAGTAATTCTAGGACATCGGCGAGATACACACAAAATGAAACCAACTTATGTAAACAATATGCTGAATGGCGTACAGGGTAAAATGCAATGATTGTTGGCTACAAGGCATACATGTGAATCGTACTTGTTCTTTGGTGGTCTGAACCTCGTTAGCAAACGAAAAATATAGGAAAAGTTTCAATGATCACAAATTCAACCTTGTACAGACTTGGCAACGGCTAACCCTTGTTCTTAAGTTTCCTGCCTTTAGAGTCTCCATTTGGGGAGTTCCAAATTGATAATCTTGTGGGATCGTAGTTAACCAGAAACTGTATTGGTTGTTGTAAAAGAAGCAGTGGCCGCGAGCACCATTGCATTCAATGAAAGGCGTCGCGCGGAAGTCCTGCAAGCAAGATCCAGGGCTAGACAGCGACTGGCCACCGCCTTCAGCACCGGCAGCGGTGTGCTGGAGAGAAAAAATATGGTCACACAGTGCTCTACACGGTTTAGTTTATTTTTTGTTTCCAAGATGAAAACACGAAGCGGGACTATTGGTAAAAATTTGGAAAATGGGGAAAAAACGACAGTCGTTAGAACACGGTTATTCCTTGAAACCTACCATTGCAAAACTGTATCCCAGCCAAACGCCACTCCACCCTTCTGGACAAGGTGGTATCACCATATCTTGACTGTGCACTGCCATGGCAATGGAAGATGACTCACAAACTGAGCAACGACTGATGTATTCTTGAACCTTGAAAAAAAACATTTTTAAATTTAGAGATTGCATGCATCTTTACATAATATGTGACATTATTGACAATATAAATACATGATTAACAAGAGAATGACACTATTAACAAGAGAGTAACATTATTAACAAGAAAGTGGCATATTAATCAGTCATAATAAAAGTTTTTTATTTTTGTTTTGCATTTTTGTAGGTATGTTTTTTTTTATAACCGGCCTCTTTAAAATTCTCTGCAAACTGGCAAAATTTAAATAAAAAATTTTGAAATGACGAAAATGGTCATGTTGTACTTCTTACCATGTCAACGTTGACTGGCATCATTGGAATAGCAGCTGTGGTTGAGAGCCAGTAAGACTTGTCGTTTCTGCTGCCATATTTGCACACACTTTGTGTGTTGCAGTAGAGGAACGGCATCGTGTTAAACCGTGGCATGCAAGACCCTGCACCCCCTGTGAAACAGTTCGTTATTTTATTTGATGAAATGGTTGTGCCGCAGGTTGCAAGAGTTAGTTGCAAACTGTGTACAAATGAGCTAAAAAATCTCATCCTATATTACCTAGATCTTGTCCGTGAGCTTTTTCACTTCCTTCCAGATACAATAAACTGTAGCCATCCCAAAGTTTCGTCATACCGGCGGGGCATTCTGGTACATCTACAGTTTGACTGTGTTTAACGATAAGATGCCCGGGGGGTCGAACACGTCCAGCAGGCCCAGGTTCGCCAGCTCGCCCTGGGTTTCCATTTCTACCTGGAAATTTATATTCTTGCTTTAATTATTCTGCATTAGAAAAGTTGTAAAACATTTGTGCATAGGTAAGTATTTATGCTTGATTTTAAATTAAATAAAAAAATTAAAAATTTATACACTATTGGTAAAAGTTTCATTCCCATAGACCAGTGTCTCTCAAATGGTGCGCACCACTTGCATTTAGTAAAGTTACGACAGAAGGTGCATAGATCATAAACTACTAAATGGTTAGTGTCTAGTATGTTATTTTCCATTGTAACACTAAGTATTTAGCATATTGTTTTGACTTCCCATGCAAGGTGCGCCCGTTCGCGTTCGTAATTAGTCTTGGGGTGCGCCACGAGGTTAAAAAGGTTGAGAACCACTTATAGACAATAAATGCACCAAAAAGAATGATGGGTTGTGTACCTGCTCTTCCTTTTGGTCCAATGAAGCCTTGTGGGCCAGGATTTCCTCTTTGTCCATGTGTCCCAGGGATTCCATCACGGCCATCCAATCCTCTTTCGCCTTGATCACCCTTTAAAGAGGTTGAATCTCTAATTAATAAAAATTCATTCTGCACGGATAAATCACAGTACAAAGGTAATAGCCAGTATCATGATTATTTTTTAAAGAAGTTACTGGAGAAACACATTTTACCATTTTTGGAAACTAATTATTTACTGGCTTATAACTTTATATGTTAATTAGACAAGGTTTAAAGGTAATGGTCAGTATAACAAGTCTCTTTTTTTAAATAAGGACTAATTATTTACTCACTTAAATTTATATGGTAATTAAACAAAGTTTTTCCTATTCACTCACCTTAAATCCCTGTAGACCCGGAAGGCCAGATCTACCAATTAAACCAGGTGGTCCAGGCAAGCCAGGTACCCCCATATTACCCTTCGGTCCAGTAACAAGTTCACTTGGTTCAATAGATCGGCCTGGTTCCCCCTTTATACCTGGCTCACCAACTAAACCAGGGAATCCAGGTTTACCAGTGATTCCTGGGAACCCCTGGTTTCCTTTCACTCCAGACAAACCAACAAGTCCAGGCTCTCCATTCTCTCCCTTTTCACCTATGATTTATATACAGTTTGTAAATTTTCATTTGGATAGGATAGGATATTTATGTTTATCCCCGTGAATGGGAAAACCAAAGGGGTTAACACACGGGCAATCGTCAGATCACCTCGCCCACCGTCGGGTTACCGGAGCTATTGCAGTGTGTTATGTATAATAGTCACAGTCCTTCAATTTGGTAGAACCCATTAATTCGCTGGGTTCAGGCAATGTCCGTAAAGTGCATTTCCCAAGGACACAACCGACTAGCTAGCGACCAGTTTCGCACCTGCAACCTTCCGATTGAAAGGCGACGCACTTAACCGCCAGACTAACCGGCCGAACATTTCTTGTAATTTATATTCCAACTCTGAATTATTTTACCTTTAGGTCCAGTTTCTCCAGTGGAGCCAGATGGTCCAACATCGCCTTGTCTGCCAGGTAGTCCATCAAGGCCACTCTCTCCCGGCAATCCAGGCAAACCTTTGATTCCAGGTGCACCTTGCCGCCCACTGAATCCAGGTGAGCCCTCTCTCCCAGGCAATCCTGTAAATTGAGGTAATTAAGCCATTAGTTTAGGGCTCTAGGGGGTCATTATTAGATGGAAAAAAACTTGAATTCAGTGATGGGATTTAAAATTTTAAGAACATGTTCTCTTTTGTATCGTACTCACTAACAACAGGTTCCCTTAAAGGTCTAATGTCTATAAAACAGCAAGAATCGGATCGTTAATTATCCAAATGTTCTAAAAACAGGTTCGAATCCATGCGAACCTCTTGAATCCCATCACTGTTTGTATTGATATTTGAAAGTTTTACTTTACCTTGCCGACCAGGAAGGCCAGTAACTCCTGGAACACCTTCTTCTCCCTTTTCCCCCAGCAATCCTGGCAAACCTTGCTCTCCAGGAGGTCCTGGTTTACCCTCGAATCCAACTGGACCTAAATGGAAGATAATGTGTGACCAACACTTGATTCAGCCACATTTATGTTGGCTATTTCAATAATTTTAATTCCTTACCTGGGTTTCCACGCATGCCCTTTGGTCCAAACGGTCCTGACTCCCCAAATAAACCAGGTGGGCCGACCTCTCCTTTAATTCCTAAATTACATTGTGTATTTTAATATGTTTACTCAGCAGTTATGTTGTACCTTAATCTACTTTCCATTAAACACTTACCAGGTGGCCCATCCACACCGGTTGGTCCAGGTATGTTGGATCTGCCATTAGCACCTTTTTGTCCTCTTCTTCCTGGCTGGCCATCGAAGCCATTTGAACCAGGGATCCCATCCTCACCTAATATAAGAGTCAATGTATCAAGAGTCATTGTCACTGTAGTTCATTCAAAACAGCTTACCTTTAGTTCCAGCCCTTCCTTTTGTGCCTGGTTCACCATTCAAGCCATCTCTACCATCCAAACCTGGCAAACCACGGCCCCCTTTCATTCCTATTACACCTTTGTTTCCTGCAGAAAAAGTACTATGAGTAACTCAAGTAAAAAATATTAATCCATTTTCTTACCTTTGGAACCTGTTTTTCCATTAATGCCCATACTGCCCTTTTGACCGGGTTGGCCATCCAATCCACTAAGACCTGGTAACCCTCTTCGTCCTTGCAAACCCTTTGGACCATTTTCTCCATTTAGACCGGGCCTACCTTCACGACCAGGTCTACCATCCGGACCGCGTTCACCAACCATGCCTGAATAATAAAGAAACGTAGCAATGCCTAAGTTCGCTATAAACTGATTTTATTATTGGTACCATTAACCATAAAAGAATTTTGTTGTCACTTCTAATGTTTACAGTGTAAACAGGGGTTCTTAAACTGGGGGGCGTGAAAGCTTCTCAAGGAGGGCGCGAGCATTACAGTGACATATTGATGAAAAACAGCTCTAAATTACAGTCAAACCTCGTATTTCTCATTAACACTAATTCAATAGATTAAACAAAGTCTCGAATTTAACGACCGGTTTCCCAAAAACAGTCGCATCCTTCACACTAAGCAGGGTAATGGCAAACAAATTATTGTTCTATTTTTCGTAAATTTGATTTTTGAGTAGGTGAGGCGTGAGCATGAATCACAAATCTCAAGGGGGGCGCGACTGAAAAAGTTTAAGAACCACTGGTTTACACAGTTTAATAAACTTAATCAGTAAAAATTCATTTCCTTTGGTATGTAGTTACCTTTCTGTCCCTTGAGACCAACCGGTCCTGGTAAGCCAGCTCTTCCCGGTACTCCAGAAATTCCCGGTTTTCCGATGACTCCTGGGAAGCCAAGTTGCCCCCGCGCTCCTTTTACTCCCTTCTGCCCCTCAACTCCTGGCAAGCCATTCCTTCCATAATCACCTGGAGGGCCTGCATCTCCAACCATTCCTTTGATTCCAGGTTTACCACCTTCACCCTTTGGCCCATCTCTACCAGGGAAACCTGGATGTACAAGTGGTTTCAATTCAGTGTATTTTATTTTTTATTTTTTTTAATAAATTACCCTGAACACCAGGCTCTCCAGGTGGTCCTGCCTCTCCTGGTTCCCCAGCTGGCACCTGAATCTGGGCACCAGGGGGGACAGATCCCTTTTCTCCTTTAAACCCTTGAGGACCGGTGGCACCAGGCTTTCCTGAAAGCATCAAAAAATATATTAACTTTTCCAAGGCAAAATCATTAAATAAAACAAACCTGGAGACCCTTTGTTTCCAGATAGACCAGGCATTCCATCAAACCCTGGAAGGCCAGCTAAGCCATCGTTGCCCTTTGGCCCGGATCTTCCATTTTTTCCCCTTTGCCCAGGTCGCCCTGGGGCTCCAGGGAAACCACCTTCACCGGGTGGTCCAGGGAGCCCAGTTTCACCAGGTATTCCAGTTGATCCTTTGTCGCCTTTGACACCAAGTTGACCTTAAATAGGATTTGGTGTATTAAGAAATTGTCATGACTAAATAAATAGTATTTAAAATACCATCTCTTCCACTTAGTCCAATTTGTCCCTTTTCTCCCTTTAGCTCCCCACTAGCTGGAAGACCTGGTGGCCCAACCTCCCCTTTGCGCCCAATAGCCCCCCGAGGTCCAGCGACACCATCTGAACCAGTTGGTCCTGGTGGGCCTCTTCTGCCAACAAGGGCAGATTCTCCTTTTTCGCCTAAAGTTGATATGATGTTCAGTAAAATGTGTAAATGGTGATAGTAAAGTGGAAATGATACTAAAGTACATAAAAAGGCAATTGTAAATATTTTTTCTCACCTGCCAATCCATCTGCTCCAGGCAACCCTCTTAATCCAGGTGTTCCCTCCAAACCAGGAAATCCAGGGGGACCAGGGAGACCGACCAAACCTGGGAACCCTTGACTTCCCTTAGATCCAGTTGCACCAGGTAGGCCATCGTTGCCGTTAGCCCCTTTCTGACCTGGGTTCCCTGGTATCGATAATCCAGGTTTCCCTTGAGGTCCTTTCATACCAACTTCTCCTGTTCGCCCCCTTTCACCCTGATCTCCAGGTAAACCAACTTGACCAGGAAGACCTGCTTCACCCTTCCTGCCTCTTTCACCTGTGTAATAACCCACATCCAATAAAACTGCAAGTATCATCACACACAAAATGACCTACCTGGTGCACCAGGTAACGCCGGCAAGCCTGGTTCTCCAACATTTCCCTTTTCTCCATCATCCCCAGTAAGGCCTTCTGGCCCAGGCTCTCCGCGGGATCCTTTCGAACCTTTAGCTCCAGGATACCCACGTCCACCTGATTGCCCATTTTCTCCTTTATCTCCCTTTGGAGCAGCCCCATATATTGATTCTCCAGCCTCTCCTACAAAAATATTTAAACGATAAAAAATTATAAAAGACTTCTGATAGAGACACCATTGAACATCTTATCTTACCCTTTTGTCCTCTGAATCCATTTGGACCTTGGAATCCATCATCTCCCTTTTCTCCCTTAAAACCGAGTGGACCAGGTATCCCAAATGCATCTTGACCAGATCTTCCCTCTCTTCCCTTAGGGCCTTCAAATCCTTTCAAACCAGGTAGACCTGGCATTCCTTGTGGTCCAACTTCTCCCTTTTAGTGCACAAATATATGTTGTTTAATCATTACCAATTTTTGTAGGCATTTTTTTGAACCTTTTCTCCTTGTGCGCCTCTGCGGCCATTTCTTCCATCTTGTCCAGGAATTCCAGCGATTCCCGGTTCTCCTTGTCCACCAGGCAGACCAAGTTCACCTTTTTCGCCCTTGACCTCCCCTTCTAAAGTTGCAGATTCTCCTTTCTGGCCTTTTGGCCCAGTCTCGCCAGATTTTCCTTTTTGTCCCTGGAAATTAAATGGTTAATAATTATATATAAATTACTTACATTAATTACTGTCCCTGGATATTAAATGGTTCATAATTATACATTAATTACTGTCCCTGAATATTAAATGGTTCATACAAAAATATACATCATCTACGGTCATTCATTACTTACATCTAATCCTCTTGGTCCATTAGGTCCAGGTTCTCCTGGCTCACCAGGCTCGCCAGACTGGCCACTGATACCTGGTAGACCAGATAAACCAGGCAGACCATCCTGTCCAGGTGGACCAGGACTGCCTGTCTCTCCAACTGCATCTTGACAGTCGCATTCCCCTCCTTTTTCTCCTTTCTGTCCAACAGATCCGTCCACACCATTTACACCTGTGCAAATAAAGTAATACAACATTACATTACATTAATATGGGCGGGTCCACAGTAACTACCGGGACCAGGAATTTAGGCCATGGAAGACCCATTAATCCAGCGCCCCGGGCTAACATGGATCCAGAAAAAAGCGGTCAAGACGGCCCGTATTCTGAAGGAAGCTGACTAATTGCTTGACCGAGATAGATGCGAGATCATCAGATAATACAATATTAGTACCAAGGTATACATTTTAACCACACCATGCTAAAATGATATTTCGTTATATTACCTCGAAGGCCCTTTTCTCCTCGCAAACCAGCGATCCCAGGTGATCCTTGTGGCCCGACCATCTTGTCCCCGTCCAGCATGATAATATGACCAGGTTCACCAGGTGCACCTCTGGACCCAGACTGCCCTGGGGCCCCAGTTTGTCCAGGAGGGCCGTCTCTTCCATTTTCCCCAGGAATGGTTTCTCCAGATACTCCTGGCAGTCCTCTTGGACCTTGTTCCCCACTAAGACCAGGGACGCCATCTTGCCCATTCTTTCCATTTAAACCTGAGTTTTATATCTTGGTTAATGGAATAAATACTCGGTTTACAAAAGCTCTCCAAAAAATAAAAATTTGGCAGGTAAATATACCAAGTTTCACAGCAAATTCGAAAAAAAGATATGGAAACTGCAATATTACCTCTAATTCCTATCTCTCCCTTTTCTCCAACACCAGGTAAACCTGGATTCCCAGGAAGACCAGGATTTCCTGCAAGACCGTCTTCCCCGGAAGGACCATCGAATCCATTAACACCAGGTTGGCCGTTGGACCCCGTTGGCCCTGGCACGCCGGCTTCGCCCGGAGCACCAGGTGATCCTATCGGCCCTTGTAGTCCCTAAAGTGCGATGTATTTTTATTATTTCATTATGATGTGCTGCTTTTGACTCATACCTGTAGACCCGGTAACCCTGGAGCTCCTATTGGGCCTTGATCACCACGTTCGCCCTTCATACCAATCGTGCCATCAATGCCAGGCCTCCCTGTCATACCACGCTCACCCTGTAGATTAATGATTTAAAACGCGATATTTGTATGTTTAAATCTTTACCTGTGCACCATCATATCCATTTACGCCTGCAGCTCCAGTTGGCCCACGACCTCCAGCCAAACCACGCACTCCTTTCTCCCCTTTTTCCCCTTCTCTACCTTTGGCACCCTAAGAAATTTGGTGTTAGAATGTATAACAGCTTTAAAAATAGTGACTGTATGTTGTTACCTCGAATCCTGGATATCCTGTTTCCCCACGTACACCTTTCTCTCCTCTCATTCCCTGTTTATCGAAAACAGGTGTTTAAATGTGAAGTTCTTATCCTATGACGAACAAAGTAATTCACCTTGGAACCATTTCTTCCCGGTGGTCCTGGAATTGGTGTGAACTGGCTGTCTGGCTGACCAGTTAAAAAGCCAGGACTTCCAGGCAAACCAGGAGGCCCAGATTCACCCTGTGTCAAAAATTACTTTAACTTAAAAGCAGAGTTAAGTAAAATGCAAGAATAAATGGTGTACTTCACCTTTGCTCCAGTTTCTCCTTGGTAACCAATGCCTTTATGGCCTTGAGGTCCTCTGCTACCTTTAAGTCCAGGTTTACCCTTAAAAAATTAAATTAATACCATCCCTTGTTAAAAAAAATTATGTTTTACTTACAGGTGGTCCTGGCTTGCCAGGGTAACCCTTGGGGCCAATAAGACCAGATCTTCCAGGGGTACCAGAAGGTCCTTTAGGTCCAAGCCGACCACTTTCACCCCTTTCTCCTTTAATCATGTCTTCCACACTTACAAAAGCTGGCTCTCCCTTTGAGCCCTTAGGTCCAGAATCTCCCTACATTTAAATGAACAAAATATTAAAAAATTAAAAAATAATATATTTCTTGACCATGTCTAACTTAATTTCACTACAATTATAGCAGCCATGCATAATTTTCTTTATGAACTTTCCAGTGATAAAAAAAAAACATTTCTTAGGGTGGCAGTGACTCCATGACTTGGCAGTCTTTTCACTGTCACCCTGGCCAGCATCAATTACGATTTCTTTTTTATTATATTATTGTTACACTGTGTTTTTCTTTATTTATTGTAAAATGGTGATTGTTACTATTATATCAGTTTGACAGAATAAAAATCTTGAATCTTACCGGTATTCCATCAACCCCATTAAAACCAGGTGAACCAGCTGCACCACTGTCACCATCTGTTCCATTGCAACCATCTTTGCCTGGGAAACCTCTTGGACCAGGCTCTCCAGGGTGACCAGGCACTCCATTGATACCTGAATACCCTGGTACACCGATTGTCCCCTAAAATGTTAGTACCAATATCAATACATTTGTATAAATACTTATATTGAATAATGTTTTTAAAATAAATTACTTTTCCTAAAAGTTAGGTGGTGAGATCAAAATAATTCGTTGACTAGTAGGCTGTTTTATTGGGCAAAGAAGTTAAAGTTGCCATATGTTGAAACCCATTGGTTTATTTTTACTAAATAAATAAATAGCAATGTCCCTAACACAATATACAACAGACTGCAAGAGGCTCCAATATCTTATGATGGGCTTTCTTTAATCTAATACTCATGTTATGAACCACCCTTTTACCTATATTAATGCGTAGTTGTGAAACCTAAACCAACTGTGTATGACATGCTGTACTCATGGCCCATAACCTATATTTAACACTGCAATTGTAATTAACATCTATTTTAAGCCACTTTTCAGGTCGTATGTGGAAAACTCATTTACAAAGTGGGCTTGGTAAACTACCGGGAAGGAGTGGTTCTTGAATAAAACCCAGAACACTATGACAGATTGACAGTGGGCAAACTGTTTGCTTGTTCAGACGATACCATATCCTTCTTTACTTCTTAGTGGCATGGTTTTTGATGACTGTTGACTGTACCATTGATATATTATGCAATAAAATTTTACCTTTCTAATTCGAAACTGTTAATCCAGTATTCTTACATGAAAAATCACCATTAGATTTCACTTT
This sequence comes from Ciona savignyi, assembly GCA_000149265.1. Classification (NCBI taxonomy): domain Eukaryota; kingdom Metazoa; phylum Chordata; class Ascidiacea; order Phlebobranchia; family Cionidae; genus Ciona; species Ciona savignyi. The sequence continues at coordinate 387,911 of CH002002.1, forward strand.
AATTTTGAGAAAATTTCAATACTGTTTAGCTTGCCAATACTATATTTTTCTGCCCCGGAAGTCATACAAATGTCAGGAAAATGAAATATTGCTTACCCTATCTCCCTTCTCTCCAGCTTTACCAGGTCTTCCAGCAAGACCAGCGTATCCTTTCGGTCCCATAACACCTTCAGGACCCGGGAAACCAAGCTGTCCCTGAGGACCTGCTTTGCCTTGAATACCAGGGGGTCCCTAAATCAAAGACCAGTTCACTTGAGGTAGGTGGATTTCATAATTTGGTAAATGTGAAATGTTGTCAGGTAATACTTTTATGTTTCTTCTTTTTAAAATGCGGTATACATTGTATCACATACTTCTAATAAAATGCAGAATTAAGAATGAGTTGACAAATAGACAGAAAATTAAAATTGATGTTTAGAGAATGTATGAATATAAAGGTGTCGCCAAGTTGTTGCTTTGAGTAGAAGCGTTCGCCATTTACATTCATGAATACATACGTGGGAAATGTGGAAGTGTAAAAGCAAGTGTCGCGAATTTGTCCACCGTCGCTCTCACCTCGTTAAACATTGCGACTCGGTTCAGCGATTGAACAATTTTGTTCCGACTTCCGTGAAAATTATGGCCCATTATCAAGCATGTAAGTGAATACCGCCGGACCAACTAACTCTGTTGGCGCAAACCAACGCGCGTTTCTAGGGCGTACAAAGAAAAAGATGTAACGACTTCCAAAAATGGGTCGTTTATTACTGGGAAATCGCTCGACCAATTTGCTAGCAGCGCAAGATCTCTTTGTGTTATATTTTAATATTATTATTTTTGTAAATCGGTTACTCCTGTTGAGTTTTAAGAATCACCAACCGGTTTGAGTACCAAACTTGCCGAGCATACGTGTACAGTTTACCTTTGCAGAAATAGAAAAGGTTAACTGTACGCAATCTGTTTCGTCGTCATCGTAAACCGGCGGCAATAAAGGCTACAATCTATCAGCATCGTACCGATCGAGTGTTTGTATGTAACGGTGGGCCCGGCGGTCGTACCGCACCGTGATGAATTCGCACTAAAAATTCTTCGCAATACATCACGGAAAGGTTTACAATCAGACAAATGGTCCGTCTACACGCAACGATTTCGCAATGGAGCAAATGTTATCTCATTTGCGATTGTTTGTCTCAGCTGACCTCTTTCAAGTTTACCGCGGCTTTTAACACTCAAATAACCTTAATTCGGAATTCATTGTTATCTTAATACGAAATTCGCCGCGAAACGGCAAATAAACGATTGACTCAGGTGCACAAGCAGTTTAATCAGCCGGCTTACCCTTCGACCCTTCTCTGATACGCAGAATCCACATTTTCCGAGTTTGGAACAGTCGCGCCCGCCGCAAGGACCCTTTAATTTCTTGATCGACCTTTCCTGCAGACATCACAATATACAAGCGTTAGAACACTCCTTGTGTGAAACATATAATAACACTTCAAGTGTTTCGGAGTGGCCCCTTAAAAATTATAAACAAGGTAGCTGTCACCAAGAGTGTATTGTTTTACAGGGATTAGCGTATTTATCTTGTCCGTTTTATTTTCTTTGAAACAACAAAAGTTTACGGCGTTTTTGTACTTCCCACATTGCTTGAAGACTACAGCGAGTATAATTCTTGCTACTTACAGCGTTGATTTGCAGTGTGAGCGTCACGAAAAGCACAACCAGCACCCACCTGAAACCAACGATTTGTAGACAATTAGAAAGCTTGACTAGTCGAATTAGGGCGCCGGGAAATTAATTTCGAAGTTTCGGATATCGGAATTTTACGGTAACAACTCGGAACATGATTGTAACAATTACAAAATACGGGATTCAGCTCTTAAAATTTGTTAATTATTTTGATATGTATATGGACACTAAATTGTTTTTTCATCTGAGTTATTCTTTCAGTACAACAGTTATGGAAATCTGCGAGCAGTTTCTATAAATTAATCCCATAGAGCACAACGTACTTACGTGTATCTATTTGGTAAATAAATGAAAGAAGCCATTTTCTATTTTCTTGCCACAACTTCCCGAAATCTGTCAAGAATATTTCGCTTATAAAACACAAGTTTATATTCGATACAACCATGGTAAAAGATCGGCGATTTCCTACCGACAGTGCGGAGATCTTATTCGTCACGGAGCCGCCAAACTTTCGCAGACGACCCGATGTAATCTGCTCGCCGTTTCCTTCCTGTGGTAAATGACCTTGGCCTACTATCACAGTAACTTCATTCAGTTAGATACGAAAATGCATGGCCGTTTAAAACCTGTACAATAACCGAAGAAAAATTTAGAAAAATCCTGGCACTGAATCTAGCTGAAATTTTCGACTGTAGAAACTCTCCGAGTCGGTAAGCTTCGGTCGTGCTCCGGCGAAGATCGACTAAAAAAGTGAAAATTTGCCGCTCCCATTCTGACCCGCTCTCTGCTGTTCTCTTCCATCAGTCACTGTGCCGCTCCTTTCTCTTTATTGTCCTCGTTTTCTCGCCACTTTTGCCTTGCGCCCGGGGCTCCTTTTACTAAATGTCTGACGCCTTGTCGTGAGTAATAAAAAGAAGGAAAATACGTCTCCGCAAAAAAACGTCTACATAAAAAGAGACAACCCGGAAAAAATATCCGAAAAAACGTTTTGCTATATTTTGCCAACAATCGCTGCATCATGTTAGCAAAAAATATTGAAACGGAAGAAGCGAACGTTTATTTTGTCTTCGCGATTCTTCCGGTGGACGAACTCCAACTAATCCATTCCGATCGTGACCGACGATTAAAAATTATAATTTCCTTCATCTATCGTCCTAAATATGCTGTTCAACCGGCAGTCAACTGAAGTGTTGTAAAAGATTACGATAAAAATTCTCTCTTCGGGAGAAATCCGTCTGTTCGCAGCCTTAAATAAAACTGCAGTGTTATGATGGAACCAGTTAGTTCACACGGCCGATCCACTCCCAGATTCGTTGGAAACGAAATGCTTTCGCTCAAAGGGGCGATAAAGCTTCGTCACTTATCGAAGTTACCCTTGCCTCGCCATTGGAACGATTACGTCATGCCGTTATGCTACTTCGCCTTGTAGCTCTTTCATTAGTGCAAGTCTATCTTCCGTTATCGCTTATTCTACTCGCCGCCGGCCATATTCTCGGCATTCTACAATCCTTACATGGAATGTTCGAAGATTTTTTCTCTTCCAGCTAAGATTCGAATTCCGTGCTCATCCACCGACAAATATTACTTTCGCCAAACCGCAATCTCCTAAATCAAGCAACGATTGATTAGTAGTAAGTTGTGTTTGCCTTTCGCTGGGAGTATCCAGTCGCCGCTGTGTTTCCTTGCCTCGGTTTCCGGCGCTATCACTCGGAGTCTGGTGCCCATTTCAGCGCACCTTGTCTTGATAAAAACCGATGTTGTACCCTTTTCAATGGGGACGTTGTATCTAAAGTACCGCTACACGACACAGTGCACCAGAACAATTATATTGCTACCCAACCCGACGTACCGATCAAAATTCGCTTTGGATCAGAGTCGAGTGACAAAAAGTCATTCCCTGCAGTTAAATCCCAAGTCCCTTTGATCCCAGTTGTAACCCAGCGTCGCGTGTGATTTTATGGTTATTAGGTAAATTCAAGCGGCAATACGGGGGAAATGTAGGTCGAAACACGGCACAGTTATCCGTTTGAATTTATAGGAATATCCTATATAAAGAGACACCGATTCTCCGAGAATAAACATTAAAATTGGGCAAATATAAGAAATGTGGGATAGGTCCTCTTTCACCCTATCATATCGAACCGTTGATGAAAGGGCCTTATTTGCCCGTCACCTTTAATTCAATAGAAAAATAGCAGGTCTGGCCAATTCGTACCTGGTTTCGGTGCTATTTAAATTGGTGAAAGCAGACTTGCAAAACTGCGCTGCGTTGGCGGGCAGCGGGCGAGGGAATTCGACATTACGACATCATTATTATCCAGTGATCGCATATTTTCTCCTTCCGCCGACATTTCGTCCTCCTGCTCGCGTGTTTGTTTATCGTCCGGGATGTTTTCGCCGATCGCCCGTTTCTTCATCGGGAAGTAGGAGCCGCCTCCTCGCTCCCGCTTAATCAGCAGCAGACACAGGTAAACCACAAGGTAGGAAACCCGGGTTAGGATTTCTCGTTTCACCTTGAAACTTCGAAATCCGCGGCGAAAAACTCTGACCATCCGTGAAAACGTCGCCAGACCATGACTTTGGTTTCCGGGTGCCTTTCGTTATTGCTCGAAGATGATTCTCCGATTTTTTTCACGCTGTGCTATAGGAGGACACGCGTGAGGCTCTTGATTTCGTGTTTCGATTAGGAAGTGTTTCCGCATTTGTGTAGATTATAGCGGAATAAATAAAAACGCCCGGCACGTGACCACGTCTAATTGGATAGGTCAAAGACAGCCTTTATTGGTTTTCCTAACATAGCACTGCGATGTCAATTATTTGTTGTTTGATCGTGGTCTAATAAATGGAAATCTCGTTTACACAGACCCAATGCTTTTCATAAACGACGAGGCGACGACAGTGGACTAGATTTATTCGGTTAAAAGTAGGTTTCGTACGGGCCATATCAATTTGACGAGCAGGCGAAAGCGGTGCTCCTCGGCTTGTTTCTTTATCACGCTCGCCTCGCCCGTCTATTTCTTTCTCTTCTGTTCGCCGATCCGTGTCTGACTGCTTTCTCCATCTTACATTTTCTCTCGTGAGTGCGATGTTAGTTCTTCGCACAGACCTACGACAGTCTGTTGCAGAGCAGTGAGCTTCGCCATTCCGGCCGATTTCACTCTCGGGCCTCGATCTATTCGCAGACGCAGTTGGACTCAGCCGAATCGTCGCAACTCACAGCAGATAACAGTTTTTAATTGTTTTGTACAGTTTGGTTAGTTGAACTTCTGTGGTGAGCCTAAATAAATCGTAGGCCGATACCAAGGGATCGTAATGGCGAAGACAGTAGTTGGGTGGAGCCCGATGGCCGGTTTCATCTTTGTTGGTCTCTTAGCGCACTTTGCTTCTTTCTCACACGGAAAGGTAAGACAAGTTTTTAACTTTTTTTAGAACCGAACGATAAAACGGTATTTTCTACCTAGGTTGTATTTTTACTTAAATAAGGTTTCCCACATGTTTACAACAAATGCTAATTTATTGTGTGTTGTATATTGCTTTGCTTCTGAATATTATGTAATAGAAGCCAAGTTACAATTTAAAATGCGTTTAATACCAAACTGCGAGGTATTATCTCCGATACAAATGTTCCACTTAAATTGATAAATTACGTCCCGCTGAGTCTGCCATATTGAATATCAAATGGTGCAGAAACTGGTTTTGTGTTTGTTTGCATGTGGCTGGGCAATAACCACAGAAGCATATTGATTTATCGTTTTAAATTCGGTGATAAATGCGTGCGAAAGTGTCCAGGGGTCGTGGGTTAACGCGATTAGGGATATCAATTTAAATCGATTCATTTTGGTTGAACTTTTCACATGCTGTGCATTCATAAGTCAATCGCGGCGTAATTTTTGTTTCCGATATCGTGGCCGTTACCGGTTTCAAGCCTTCTAATGTAATTACAGTGCGTTGGTGGGCAGGTGCTCGCTCTCATGCAAACCCATGCATTATCCGGTATGGGAGACGCTGTCTTTACACGTAAGATTTCGGGCATTTGACGATAGGATAATAGATTCGAGTTTTACGGCCGAAATGAAACTAAACATGACGGCCCGGCTGTCACACTCTAAACGTGTTTGATCTGGCAAATATGTTTCGCCACTTGGAATGCGAATTGCCGTAAAATCGGACATGTTGGACACAACGTTATGACCAGCCATAAATAAATATAAGGACGTGTCCGCAATAAGTAACCTGGTTATACCGTCACGGTTTTAATTGCTTTAACTGCCCGCTTTATTGCGAACTTTATAGGGCAACAACTTCACGACCAGCTGACCATGTGATCGGTCAAATGTCTCGACATTCCCATTCCATTGGCCTCGTAAAACGTATAGGGCCATCAATCAGTTCGAGTTATATTGTGCCACGACCTTGTTACGTTCTGCGTAGCAATGACGTTTCGATTTATTTACTGCTTCAGCGCGTTCTGACGACCTTCACAGGTGGTTGATCACACGCTAGTGTTTTATTGCGTGCTTCTGGGGACAAATGAGACTATTTATACAACCTTCAGCAGAGGTCAAGATATACAACGTACAAACCTTGCTATTGCGTGTATACCTAACTGCAAGGTAGCCTGGGGCCAGCGCTGTCTGAGCTATCGTTGGGCCGCTCCCGTAAGATTGGCGACAAATTCGATCATCAATCAAACTTGAGCCAATCTTATGACGTTATGTTAATATGTTCAGCCATTTATTTTATACATATGTAATATCGATGCAACACTTGTATAGTTTTAATTTCCAAACCTATTTGCCTACACACGCATACTGTATGTGTTTGGTGGTTATTGTAGCACTTAACACACAAAATCCAACATTATTCGATTTGATTTCTTATAGTTCAATGCTTCTTACTCGTACACTGAACACACAAATCCAACATTATTCGATTTGATTTCCTATAGTTTAATACTTCTCACTCTTACCCGACTTTCAACCGACTTCTATAGTTTTTTCCACACCTGTATCGACTCGCGGTTGCTTTTCAACGCCTCAAACGCAAACAGCTTTGCACAAGCAAACTTCACGGTATGAAGATATTGCGTCATAACCGCCTAGGAAACCATGTTATTCAAACAGATAACGGAACATCATTGCGAAATAAATTAACTACAGTGGTTTAGGTTGTACTCTAATAACCAAAAGTGAACACTAATATAAAAAAAATAGATGAACACCTTAACCTATGTCAGTTTTTGCTTAATGTAATTTACAGAGTATCTTGACACCTTAATATGATTAGCCATCAGGTAAATCACGAAAGATACCTCTTGTAGCCTTCGTTTTCGATAGGAATTTTTAACTAAATTTTAACTACCAGAATAATCTTTAAAATTTGCCTCCAAAAATTTCTGTTGCAAATCAATCATCGTCGAATTGCAGTGAACGTTCGTTGACCTCTTTACACACCTCGGTATTTTATCGTTTTACGAAAACAAAAATTCCTTAACGCGGATAGTTGGCCGTATGGAATTATATGTCACATAGGCTAATATGTATGTTGGCCGCCTGGTAACATTCCATTCTCCGCGCTCCAAAAACAGCAACAATCTGCTGAGATATTAAACACGTCTTGCTAAGTAAACGTGATATCAGCCTTAACCTTGCCATTTTAATATCGGATAGGTTAACTTGTTCGCCAATTGATGTTAATTATTCCATTAAATGTTTATTGTTATGTGTTTGGTCAGTATAAATCGATTAACAAGGTAATTTATATGTAGCTTTGCTAAAATTGATCCAACCATAACATTTTATACCCAGCTGGCGCGACTGTGGTTCTAATAAGACAGCGTAAATGTGAATTCCCCATTGCCAGTCAGGCACCGTCTCTCTTCTTGTATCCGCACGAGTCTACATTCCTGCGTGTTGATAAATTTGTTTTCTTCGTTTTGTTGACTTGCCAGAAAGTAGGCAGGTGATTTGCAAGGCGTTTATGGATTAGCCTAAAATCCACCAATCCATCCTTGGGCTACTTTTGACTTTTTTATTCTTAATTGACATCTTGGATTAGATGTGGGTGTTGAATTCCTAAAGTTCGCATTACGTGACTATTTCGGCCGTGCACGGATCTCTATGCCACCTGTTGTTTTGTTTGCACGTGTATTCAGGCTACCTGCTTTCCAAATCTGAGATCTTTTCAACCGGTCACCTGTGAGTGTTTATACTAGCTCCTTAATGTGTCGCGTGAACAAAACACCCGACGTGTGTACTGCCATGGAAGTCTTCCTTATACCACCTGCAGTGTTGCTCGGTAGCGCTGCAGTGGCAGATGTCGCGACCGCTTCTCCATTCACTAGTTGCTTTTGATCTGTCCCTTAATTATCAAAGGTTTCCTTTACGCATGCTAAATACCATTATTCTCACGGCCAAAGTCTCGCTTAATTTCCCTTGGACGTGCGCAGTAATAACAGGTCGGCTGAAGCGAACGTCCACTTTGGGTACACGAACAGGAAGGCGGAGACGTCACTGGACAAGTGGTTACGGGTATCGTCAATGACAAATAAGTACCGGTAGTTTAGACGCGACGGTCTAGTACGCCTTAGTCTGGTTTAACAAAAGACTTAACTGTAACTAGTCAGTCATTTCTCCATTAATCTAGTATCCAACCTTAATCTGTCTAATTGCAAATCTTGTCTAGGCGGAGCTGCTGGTTCATTGATTTTACCGCATGGATTATCCTGTGGAAATTACACATTAGCCTACAATTATATCGCAAAAATTAAGTTCAGCCGTTTAATTTTAGCGGTGACCCGGTAATTAATAGATTAGCATATAGCCTATACAATTATAGTTCATACCAGAATCACGATTATAAACGCCTAATTTGTCTGTGGTCCAAATCGATTAAAATTTGGAACAGTTAATTCGTGTTCACTGAAAAACACTTTAATTTGTTTCCCGCCTCCTAAGTCTTAACATATAGACGAGACGATATTTAGGCGTGAATAATCTATTTTAAGTTGTGTAAATGTTGTTTTTGGACGGGTATGGCAATTCCAGACGGTAGGTTACAAATGCGGTTAACCTTTACCGTCTGCGGCTTTGCTTGTGTACAAAAAATGGGTATTGACTCTCCATATGTGATCCTATGGGTGACGGTTACGCGTTTTATTTAGGGCGGATCAAAGATAGCTTTATCATACTTTAAATTGTGTGAAATTTAAAGTGGCGTATTCAATTTAACTTACACTCTTTGTTGAGTAATCATATTTGGCGCGTCGCACGCTTCCCACTCACGGATATTGTCTGGCTCTGATCCAAGTCGGTCTTGTCTAACGGAAAATAAACATCTCAAGTGTTCTTGACGCGACTATTGGTTGTTTCTCCTACTTAATAGTGCAAAGGGCCTGTTACATGAAACACTATTATATTTGTCTACATAAACAAGGATCCCTGTTACGTTATTCAACCTCTTAAGTGTTTATTTCTTTGCATTTCAGGCAGTCTATGCATCTGTTGGTTGTGGCAGGGGAGCTGTAACGTATTGCAATGCAACCAAGGGTACGCGGGTAAGTGGTGCAAATGTGACTTAAAATATCAATTCCCTGCAGTACACTAACAGCGGTTTTTCTTTCAGGGTATGCCTGGTCTTGAAGGAATGCCAGGACCACCTGGTTTACCTGGCTATCCTGGTCCTGAAGGCCCAGCTGGCCCAAGAGGTTTAAGTGTAAGTGCTTTTTAATGCATTCTTACCATCCACTACCTTTTTCACATTTGCATTCCGTTTGTTTAGGGCAAAGCTGGAAGAGATGGAATGCAGGGTCCCAAGGGGGCCAGAGTAAGTTACTTTCATCTATTGTGCACTTGACATTTAAAAATTACTTTGTAAATTCGCATTGAAATATCATCCACAAATCATTTAAACATTTTTATTTTTTTTTACTTATTTAACATTTTATCTGTTTTACTCTTAACAGGGTAGTCAAGGTGTCCACGGTTATCCTGGAAACCCTGGAATTCCGGTGAGTATTTGTTTGCAATAACATGTTTGTTTTTATATATTTCCCATTTTATTCTACATTGTATTGTAGGATAAAGTTTTGATTAACTGTGGTTTGAAAATCGCTCATTCTTAATGAATTTTCAAAACAAAACATATTTTTCTTGCCAATTTGGTTTAGTTTTAATACAAACCATAATGATTTTTGTCAACAGGGCATTCCTGGTCAATCAGGCGCACCAGGCCCTGAAGTATTCCTGGCTGTAATGGAACAAAGGTAAAATGTTGTTTTAATTTTGGATGTAACTTTTAATATTTAAATCATTTTTTAAAGATATTTGCTCAAACATTTTATTTTATTGGTTTTTAAAACGTTTTTAAAACTATTATTTTGGCTTTTTGATTTCTGCAAAGACAATCTTACAATATTTATAATTTTAATATTTTCATTCTTTTAATCATGCAATTTATAACGTTTGAGTATTGGCTATTGCCTAATCATCTTTATCAAACTATTTCTAGCAGTACACATTTTTAACAATCCACTTCATTCTACAGGGAGCACTAGGTCCAGTCGGTCCACCAGGTCTTGATGGATTTGTTGGGCGACCAGGAAGACCTGGTCAAGTTGGAGTGAAAGTAAGTGAATCATCGGATAAAGAACTAATGGACCGTTTGGGGGTTTTATCCACATAATCTTGGGCAGTACTAAAAGGAGGGAAAGTGGGAGGGAAACTGCTCACCAAAACTATGAAAATTAATTTTAACCCATTCCTAAACACTAATCTCAACCCCAGAACCAACCCTAACTCCAACCCCATGTTTAAAACTAACCCTAGTGTTTAATATTCATTTTAGATGTACAGTTTTCCTCTTTTCAGCCATCAGACTTTCCCTCCTTTTAGTTGTCTGATTTGCGATTTATCCATAAAATTCAAAAATTAGCTCATTAGGATTAAAGGCATCTGTCATAGTGTATTTTTCCGTTATTGTCATGATTTCCTTTTTTATTTTATAATAATAATTGTTTTCTGCAACAAAAAGCAAAGATATGATAAGTGTTTATTTTCAATTTTAGGGTGAACCTGGTGAAGTGATCAACATGGTAGCTGGTACGAAAGGTGAACCAGGCTTTGATGGAGCACCAGGCCCAAGGGTAAGTATTAGAAACACAACCACAAACCAAACTTGTAATTATTTAACAAAATTTTAAACGCAGGGTGACAATGGTGAAGATGGCCCGATTGGTCCTCGAGGTTATATCGGTAATCCAGGTCCACCTGTAAGTAGAAATGCATAATCTGTATTTTGTGCATTTTCAAATTCTTTTGGTGTGTCAGAGTTTAAAAACATGTTAGTAGTGAAGCATTTTTGCATTTTTATTTTTTTTGGTTTGGCAGAGTTAAAAACCATGTTAGTAGTGAAGAATTTTTGCATTTTTAAATTCTATTGGTTTGGCAGTGTTAAAAAACATGTTAGTAGTGAAGAATTTTTGCATTTTTAATTCTTTTGGTTTGGCAGAGTTAAAAACATGTTAGTAGTAAAGAATTTTTACATTTTTAGATTCTATTGGTTTGGCAGAGTTAAAAAACATGTTAGTAGTGAAGAATTTTTGCATTTTTAAATTCTTTTGGTTTGGCAGAGTTAAAAAAACATGTTAGTAGTGAAGGATTTTTGCATTTTTAGATTTTTTTGGTTTGGTAGAGTTAAAAAACATGTTAGTACTGAAGAATTTTCCCCACTCGGTTTAAGAGTTGCTGGAAATATTTAGATATTGGTTATAATATGTGGGTGCATATCAAGATCTTTCCGCCCACTCAAATACCAAGCCAGGAGCAAGAACTATCATTGGATAATCTAAATATCAAAACACATCTGGCATCGTTGGCATTGTAAATAAATATAACATGGGCTTTGCTCTAAACTTTATTGGATTTTTTATAAAGGTTAAATCCACATAAAGGCATTAGTTAAAAGTTAATGTATTAGTTATAAGTTTAATTTTTTGTTTATTACAGGGCCCTGAAGGCACCCCTGGTACCCCTGGTGAACGGGTGAGTAAATATTAATTAACAATTCAACTATAAGTTCATTTAACCACATTTTTATGTGTAGGGTGAAATGGGTCTAGGATTTCAAGGCGAAAAAGGAGAAAAGGTATGTGAATTTATTTTCCAATTTAGTTTAATTTGCAATGATCGTTTAAGGCTTATTTGGCTAACCAAACCATATTCTGAAGAATGTTTTGTAGTTTAAAAGCATAATTGACACAATGTTTTTAGTTTTAGCCTAAAGCTAATGTGATAGAAATATGTATGGTTTGTTAGGTATTTTTTAAAGATAATAATTCAACAGTAAATACGATTGGAAAATTAGTCCATTAAGAAAGTGTACTACAAAGATTATTTAAACTGTGCTAAAGTAAATTACATTTTTACTTCATAGATGATTAAGTTAAATCTCTTGTATAAGATATTCTTCACTACTGACCTATAAAGCTTTTTATTACTGATTTATGTACATATTATTTTAATTAACAATTTATTTACATTATATATATATGTAAGTGCAAAAGAATATTCAGATTGTCCATGTGGTTTATATCTCAAAACAATCTCCTCATACGGTTTATGCTTTAGCTGCTATTAACTTGCTTTTATACTTTAATCATACTTGCATGGTTAAACAGAGCAATAGCTAGATGCATGCTAGAAATAAAATAAAGAGCGGAACCAAAATATCTCTGATTTGTACCAGAAGATGATAATAATATGTGCATGATCTTTTTAATAACTAAATAAGCTACACAATTACTAACTTTTGCGGTCAAGAAATTTTTATAATCTTTTGTGTCTGGCTATTGCTCTGTTACCCACGAATTAGTTGTGAAATTTCATGTGCATTATATAATAAATAAAAGTCATAGCTATCTTTTGGCTGAACAATTTTCTATTACAATACTTTTGCATGTTCAAGGCTGCTTAACTAATTTGCAAAAAGCTAATAACATGTTATGGCGCAACTTAACCAATTTAATTTAATTTTTTTTGCTGCTTTCTTCTGCTGCTGCTGGCTGCTGCTCTCTACATTGCTCCTAAATGACGCTTTCGCCGTGCATGGTTTAATCTGAAGGGAGAGCCTGGTTTGCCAGGGACCTCTGGATCGCGGGGAGATTTAGACGCCCAGACTGGCGGCGCTGACTTTTTCATAGTGGGTTACCGTTTTGACTACTTAACTATGCTGTGTTTCGTCTACTAATTTGAAGTCTGATCCCAAAATGAACGAAACACTGCCATACACAAACAAACCCCTCTGAAAATGTCACGAAAATAGACCCACTGACTTTCTGAACATTCTTGCACAACAACCGCAAAGTTGTGAGTAAATACTATAAGTTCCATTTGCCCAATGAATAGGGAATGCGTGGCGTTCCTGGACCCCCAGGTGAAAATATAATTGATGAAAGTAAAGAGACACCAACCTCAAACATTGACCAACCAATTGTAAGTTACATATTAGCTTGATATGGCCCAAGATTATATCTTATACATAAACATTAGGATAGGATATCGATGTTTTATCCCTGTGAATGGGAAAGCACAGGCAATGATATCACACAGGCCATAATAAATTTTACTTAATGCTTACCATTAGGTAGTCGAAGCAAATACAGTGTGTTGTATTTGTAAATGATTAAGATATTCCTTCAATTTTAGTATAGCCCATTATTAACATTGGAAAACAGTTTGTTTCTTTTAGAATCGGGGTTTATTTGTATTTAGTGCATTTTTTTATGTGTTTCTTATCGTACTTATTGCACTAAAGGTAAGTATAAGTAATTAGCTTTTGACTTCATTCAGAATATTTTATTATTTTTGGATAAACGTTTAAAACAAATACGGTTTTAAAAGTTAATAATATAAACTGTTTGAATCTTGACAAAATTTAAATAAATTTTTATCATAAATATTTTGTTTCTCAATGTTTTAAATAGTATATTTTCTCAAAAACTAACATTATTTTACATAAACGCAGGGTCCACCTGGACAAGATGGACTTCAGGTAAATAAAATTAGATTTTGTTTATTGTTTAATAAGTTTTAAACTTCTTTTCTTCGCCAGGGTATGAAGGGTGAACGAGGTGAAAAAGGAAGTACTGGCAACAATGGTTTTCCGGTGAGTATCAGTATTTTAGGTGACCCCCCTCAAAACTCCTAAGTTTGATCACTATTTATATTAAATGTTATTTCAGGGAATTACTGGTATGAAAGGTGATAAAGGAGGCAAAGGAGAAATGGGGCCTCATGGTCCACAGGTTGGTTTACCTTGTATTTTATTTTCAGAATCATCATCATGTTTGGTATTTAATCTTAATCAAATATATTTTAGTAATAAAATCACGACACAGGAACAAAAAATGACGACATAATGAAAAGTCGTTAAACACATCATTAAAAAAAGGATATATTTTAATAAATATAAAGATTTCTTTTAAAGATTAAAATAACATAGATAGAACTACTAAACTGTTTTTTTAATTATACCAAAATTTTTTACGTAAATATTCAATTTTAAATGAACCAGAATTGATTATAGCATCGTTTTGATTGTACTTTAAATCCATTCCAGAGCACGAAGGTTGGAAAGCCAGGAACACCTGGTGTGAATGGTTTCGATGTAAGTTGAGCCCCTTAAACTTTTACCGATCAATACTAACAGGTATTATACTCACCTGTTTTATCTAGGGAAGAAAAGGAGAACCAGGTTTCCAAGGTCCTCCAGGCCGATCAGGAATCAAAGGATACAAGGGAGAGGACGGAGAGTCAGGATTGCCTGGTCCTCCTGGAATTGCTGTGAGTGGTTTGGCTGAATGCTTTTTAACTTTTAATTGAGAATACTCTGTTTTAATTAGGAATACTCTGTTTTAATTGAGAATACTCTTTTTTAATTGAAAATACTCTATTTTAATTGAGAATACTCTTTTTTAATTAAGAAGACTCTTTTTTAATTAAAAATACTATTTTTTAATTGTAAATACTTTATTAATCTCAATTTTTTGCAGGGTGAAAGTGGTGCAGCTGGAAGAGTGGGACGCCCAGGGCCCACTGGTGCACCCGGTGCCAAAGGTGCTATGGGTTTCCCTGGTATGTCTGGATTGAATGGACTCAAAGGAGCCGCTGGTCTTCCCGGTATTCCTGGAGAGCAAGGCCCAAGAGGCCTTCCAGGATTCGGCTTACAGGGACCACCGGGCGAACCCGGACCCTCGGGCCAACCAGGTGAGATGTCGCTCATATAAACAGCAAAAAATCTGTACCTTAAAATAGTAGCTACGATTAAGTACACTAAAATAGTAGCTACGATTAAGTGCACTAAAATAGTAGCTACGGTAAGCAGTATTCTGCTTGTAAAAACAATACACTTAGATTAGGGTTTGGGTAATAATGACTTGTATATTCCCAGGTCTACCTGGTCGACCTGGATCGAAGGGAAGCATTGGTGAACCTGGGGCACCTGGTGAACGTGGCTTGACCGTTGAAGGGCCACCGGGTCAAGATGGCCGACCTGGCCGTAACGGCCGACCTGGGTTGCCTGGTCCAGTTGGTCTTAAAGGACAGCCTGGAAGTGACGCAGTTATCACCCATGAAATTATGGAAGAGATGGTGACACCAGGGCCACCGGGGCAACCCGGTCCTCCAGGACCACCTGGGCGCGTTGGAGCACCAGGATACCCAGGTTTAAATTATAGATAAATCTTATGCAACACATTGGTAAAACAAATTGTAGGGCATCCCTGCTATAAATTTTACAGACGCAATACTTAACAGTTCATTTGCAACACATTAGTAAAACAAATTGTAGGACATCCCTGCTATAAATTTTACAGACACAATACTTAACAGTTTATTTGCAACACATTGGTAAAACAAATTGTAGGACATCCCTGCTATAAATTTTTCAGACGTTATACTCAACAGTTCATTTGCAACACATTGGTAAAACAAATTGTAGGACAACCCTGCTATACATTTTACCGACGCAATACTTACAGTTTCTTTGCAACACATTGATAAAACAAATTGTAGGAAATTTCTGCTATAAATTTTACAGTCGCAATACTCAACAGTTCATTTGCAACACATTAGTAAAACAAATTGTAGGCCATCCCTGATATAAATTTTACACTCGGAATACTTAACAGTTCGTTTGCAACACATTGGTAAAACAAATTGTAGGACATCCCTGCTATAAATTTTACAGACGCAATACTCAACAGTTAATTTGCAACAAATTGGTAAAAAATTGTAGGACATCCCTGTTATAAATTTTACAGACGCAATACTCAACAGTTCATTTGCAACACATTGGTAAAGCAAATTGTAGGACATCCCTGTTATAAATTTACAGACACAATACTTAACAGTTCATTTGCAACACATTGGTAAAGCAAATTGTAGGACATCCCTGTTATAAATTTACAGACACAATACTTAACAGTGCATTTGCAACACATTGGTAAAACAAATTGTAGGGCATCCCTGCTATAAATTTTACAGACACAATACTTAACAGTTCATTTGCAACACAGGTCGATCTGGAACGGATGGTCCCAAAGGGGAGGAATGTGGAGTTTGCCCAGCAGGCCCGAAAGGTGCAACCGGAGAATCAGGCACCACTGGTATTCCTGGTATTCCTGGCGATATGGGATCTCACGGAGCCAAGGGAGCTAAGGGACAAAAAGGATTTGCTGGTTTCTCTGGACTGACTGGTCAACCGGTATGCAGGAATTTTTTTTTAGACATACTTATTGATCAGAATGGGAGGTTTATTTCCGTGGGTAGTACAACGGGTAGGGTGGTATAATATGCTGGAGTAAGATTACTGAAGTAATGGTGCAGTTTTTAAAAAAGTCAATATTACTTCAATTCTTTACTGCTCATTTATTCCACGGGACTGCATTCATTGAGTACCTTGTCCCATGATACAACAGTTTAAAACAATGGTTACTGGAACCCTGGTGTAATGGCTAGTGTAATTTTAGGATAACATAGTTTAAGAATATATCTATATAAATTCTTTTGGAATATAAGGCATTTTTGGAATATACTTCCGCCCGGTTAGTCTAGTGGTTTAGTGTGACACCTTTCAGCTGATAGGTTGCAGGTGCGAAACTGCCCGCTAGCTAGTCGGTTGTGTCTTTGGGCAAGGCATTTAACGAGCATTTTGCCTGGACCGAGCGGATTAATGGGTTTTACCAAATTTAAGAAATGTCTAAATTATCGAACACACTGCAATAGCTTCGGTAAACCGACAATGGGCGCGAGGTGATCTGACGATTACCCGTGTGATAACCCTCTTGATTTCCCATTCACGGGGATAAACATAAATATCCTATCCTATACTGAATGGCATATTTCACAGGGACGTGATGGGGCAGAAGGAGAGATTGGACTCCCAGGTTCCAAGGGAGAGGTTGGAGAACTCACTGTGATTAGAATCAAAGGAGAAAAAGGTCATTTGGTTAAAATTAAATTTTATCATGTTCATTTTTTTAAAACCAACTTGAAAATTTAACAGATCTAGAACTTTACAGCATTTATTTATGTGGAAAATTGCATAGTTTACTCAAAAGAGAAAAGGTCATTTAATTGAAATTAATGCCACTTTATCATGTTTATTTTTTCAACCACCAACCTGAAAACTTTAACAGATTTAAAACACTACACCTTTTATATGTGGGAAATTGAATAGTTTACTCAAACATTCTGACCATTGCTCCAATTATTAAATTTACTGAAATATAATTTATATTTTATTAAATTCTGATTTTCAATTCTTAGGATCTCCTGGTTATGTTGGACCTGCTGGTTTACCTGGCCGAAGTGGAGCACCTGGACGGTAGGAAAATTGTTCATAAATCATGATTTTTTTTATAAATGGAAAGTTAATGTTTTGCGTTACAAAATATTTTGTCCATTAGTGATGGCTTCAACGGCGAACGTGGTGCGAAAGGAGGCAAGGGTGAAGTTGGTCCCCCAGGACCTCTTGGGCGTTCCGGAGAGACCGGAAATCCTGGTATTCCCGGCTCACCTGGCCGCGATGGCCTTGATCTTCCTGGTGAAACTGGTGAAACTGGAGAAAAGGGAGACCGTGGAAACATCGGTGGTCTCGGTCTGCCTGGTACCCCAGGTAAGCAATAAACTGGGATGATTAACGACGTTTTTCTGGCATTCGCTCGAAAAACTTCTTTTCGAGGGCAGCACTGGTGCAAATATTACTCCCAATTGTGACTTGCAGCACTGGAAACCAAGCGTTGGTCGTTCGCTTGGACGACATGTGTAATTGTTTGCTGTTATAGGGCAAAAGGGTGAGCCTGCTCGAGCACGAGTTGTTGCTGGTGAGAAAGGAGATGCTGGCAACATTGGTTTACCTGGAACACCTGGAAGGGCTGGAGCACCAGGAGAGAAAGGTAAGAATTTTAATTTATTTAATCTCATCGTGTTTACCATCTGGCTTACCATTGCGTTCATGTCTTATTTTATTAAATTGTTTAAAAAGGTGAGAACGGCCTGCAAGGCTTTCCCGGTTTTGCTGGAAAGAAAGGAGCACAAGGCTCCCCGGGTGCACCTGGGCGCTCCGTGCAAGGTGAACCTGGTCCATCCGGATACCCTGGAGAATCAGGTGCCCCAGGCAAAAAAGGAGACCAAGGACCTGCTGGATTTGATGGCATGCCTGGTTTGGATGGTATGCCTGGTAAAAAGGTATGTTAGGAAGGAATACTTGGTAATTTGATGGAACATTTAAATATCTATAACTTTGCAGGGGGAAGATGCTGTTGGATTCCCAGGTTCTAGAGGTATGAAAGGTAGCCCAGGCAGCCCCGGTTCCCCAGGCTACCCTGGAGAGCAAGGTCCTCCTGGCCCGTCAGGACGACGTGGACCTGCAGGACCAGATGGAGAAGATGGCAAAGACGGTAAACCTCAAATTTAGACAATCAAATTTATGTTGTTTTTTTATATTTACCATGCTATTGGCTAATTTTTCAAAATTAACATCAGGTAAACCTCACATTTAGACAATCATATTTATGTTTTTTTTTCATTTACCAGGCATTTGGCTAATTTTTCAAAATTAACTTCAGGTAAACCTCAAATTTAGACAATCATATTTATGTTTTTTTTTCATTAACCAGGCATTTGGCTAATTTTTTCAAATTAACACCAGGTCTACCCGGTCTTGATGGAAACCCTGGACGAACTGGGCCAAAGGGTGAACCTGGTAGTGCACGTCTTGGGCCAATTGGACCACCCGGACCAGAAGGAAAATCAGGAGAACCAGGTAGGAACTTTGTTTTATGAAATTTGTTGCAACGATTTGTTCTTTATGCAATATAGCAACTGATATACTTTCTGTTAATTGTTTCTGTTAAAATTTCTATTTTTTTAATTCCGACGTGTCCATATAGGTCTCCCTGGGTTCCAGGGCCGGCCCGGAGAAAGGGGTTTACCCGGAACTGATATTGTTGGAATGAAGGGTGAGAGGGGTAACCCGGGTTTGGAAGGTCTACCAGGTTTCGTTGGTGAAGTTGGATCTCCTGGGCGTGCTGGTCTTCCTGGTCTCGATGGACCCGCTGGACCACCAGGAAAAGATGGTCTTCCGGGAACTAAAGGTTTACCAGGCCGATCTGGACCGATGGGTGAGTGATTTCGTATTTTTTTATCACAGAATGTGGTGTCACATTTTTGGTTGGGGATTTTTTGTTACTTTAACTATTTTACAGGTTTCCCTGGTGCAAAGGGCGAGCCTGGTAAACCAGGTACCAGTGGTGCTGATGGTCTGCCAGGAAGTGTCGGCTTGCCTGGTGAGGATGGTCCACCTGGTTTCCGTGGTTTGAATGGCCAGAAGGGAGAACCAGCCGAGATTGCCGCTGGTTTGTTGGAACCCGGTGAAAAAGGGGAACAAGGTACGCTCTACATCAGTGGTTCTCAAACTTTTTGAAGTTGGGACACACTATTAATTACCACAATTTGTGGCGACCCACTTGACTTTATATATAGTTGTTGTAACATGTGTGAGAGACGAAATGTTATAATTTTCCCTTGATTTTTGTATAGGAAATAGCCAGTATATGTAATCAGAGCTTTCTATAACTTTTCACTACCCACTAAGATTCTTTTCGACCCATAGTTTGAGAAACGCTGCTCTACATTTTAAGTATGTTTTAACATGCAGATGATTTAACAGATTATAAATTTTAGGTGAAAAGGGAGAGCCTGGCACAGCAGGTTTACCAGGAATCTATGGTTACCCCGGCAAAAAAGGTTCAACAGGTTTCCCTGGCGCCAAAGGTGACCAAGGACCTCGTGGTCTTACAGGTTTAGATGGTCTACAAGGGCCTCAAGGAGAACAAGGTACGGTTTCGTTTTTGGACTTTTCTAAACCTTTTAAATGGGATAGGATAGGATATGTTATTCATGTTTATCCCCGTGAATGGGAAAACCAAGGGGGTTAACACACGGGCAATCGTCAGATCATCTCGCGCCCACCGTCGAGTTACTGGAGCTATTGCAGTGTGTTGTGTATAATAGACATGTTCATTCAATTTGGTAGAACACACTAATCCGCTGGGTTCAGGCAATGTCCGTTAAGTGCCTTGCCCAAGGACACAACTGACTAGCTACCGACCAGTTTTGCACGTGCAACCTTTCGATTGAAAGGCGATCCACTAAACCTCCAGGCTAACCGGCCGGAAAATGGTCATCAATGTTTCTCTTTAGGTGACCGAGGTGCAAAGGGCGACCTTGGACTTCCAGGACCGGCAGGTGAACAAGGTCTACAAGGACCGGAGGGGCGTCCTGGTGTTGCCGGTGAGACAGGATTGCCAGGATATCCTGGAGTAAAGGGCGCCAAGAGTACGTTACCTGGATTGCCAGGAGCGGATGGTCTACCTGTAAGTTTATTTTGCATTACATTTTTTTTACAATGCAATGCATAGTTTATGTTATTATACAAACGTAATGAGTTAAGTGTATTTTTGAAAATGAAATAATATTTTTCTAACGGTCAAGATGGCTTGCCTGCCTGTAAGTTTATTTTGCATTGCATATTTTTTACAATGCAATTTGTAGTTTGTGTTATTATACCAACGTCATAAGTTGAGCGAATTTTCGAAAATGAAGTAATGTTTTTTTAAGGGTCAAGATGGCTTAGACGGCACGGCTGGTTTGCCCGGTAAAGATGGTGAGGTCGGTTTCCCAGGACGAGACGGCACACCAGGTCCTAAGGGGACACAAGGCAGACCAGGTCTAATGGGCTTCCCTGGTGAAAATGGTGAAAAGGGTAATATTGGTCCAGCGGGTGAAAGAGGATTACCTGGACAGCAAGGTTTCCCTGGAATTGGAGGTGGGCATATGAAAATACCGTTATTCTGTTTTATTAAAAACATTTTTTTATTATTTTGAATAACGTTAATTTTTGTCCGGATTCATCGGAGCATAAACTGAATCCAGTGAAAATTTAAAACTGTTTTGTTTTATAGGATTGGAAGGTATTCCTGGCGATAAGGGAGAGCGAGGCAATCCTGGCTTGCCAGGTAGAAATGGTCTTGATGGTCTACCTGGAGAAGACGGTTTACCTGGAGACTCTGTTGGCGGTCCGGCTGGTTTGCCTGGCAGACAAGGCCTTCCTGGGGAGAAAGGAATGGTTGGGCTTCCTGGATTGACTGTAAGTGGTTTGTTTTTTCAATAATCATACTTTTTCAATAATTTTTCAACAATTTTTCAATAAAGTTTTTTTTCAACAATCATTCTTTTTCAATAATCTTTTCAATAAAGTTTTTTCAACAATCATTATCTGTGTGTTGTCATAGTTAATATTATGTTCCTTGTCGCAGGGAGCGCGTGGACTGCCGGGAGACAAAGGAGAAATGGGATTCTTGGGACCAAGTGGTCTCCCGGGCCGACAAGGTCAACCTGGACCACGAGGAGCATCTGTGAAAGGAGAAACCGGGTTACCCGGCTTGCCTGGCCGTGAAGGCGAACAAGGTTGTTTTGTTGTTGGTTATAAGTTTCGCGTTTTCTCTATGTTGCTTATACCAATGTTATACAGGACCTATTGGGCCTGCTGGTATACCTGGATTACCTGGTATGATTGGTGAGAAGGGCGAAGCTGGGCCAGTAGGTGAAGCTGGATCCACTGGGTTTGATGGAAGACCTGGCCAGAAAGGACAAATTGGTCTTCCGGTAAGTCAAGCAGTAAAGATTTCCATGAATCTGCTTAACCCAAATTAATTGTGTTCAGGGTACCCCTGGGTTGCCTGGTAGATCAGGCTTCCCTGGTGAGTCAGGTCAACCTGGCGTGGCTGGGTTACAAGGAAGACCAGGTCAGCCAGGATCGCCTGGATTACCGGGGCTTGAAGGACCTACTGGTGTAAAGGGAGAAAGAGGTTCGTACAGCCTGGTTGTGGTATAAAATTTAATCTTGAAGAAATTTCTGGAACAGTAAGCTAATGATTTGTTTTCTTTTAAAGGTGTCACAGGCTTGAGGGGTGAGGACGCTGAGCCAATCTTCAGAGAGGGTGAAAAGGGACTACCTGGTTCCCCTGGACCTGTGGGGCCAAGGGGATTCCCCGGAAGCGCGGGACGGACAGGTACCCCTGGAGGCCGGGGACATAAGGGAGAGCGTGGACAGGAGGGTATTCAAGGGTTGCCCGGTTTGACTGGTGACCGTGGTGAACCTGGTGCGCAAGGATTGACCGGTAAGTTTTTATTTTGCGGTTTAAGTCCTGGTTCGTGTTGCAAAGAACGTTTCTAAATTCTATGTTTCAGGTGCCCCTGGGTTACCGGGTTCAAATGGTTTGCCTGGGGTTGATGGTCTTCCCGGTGCAGCTGGTCCATCAGCTCTTTTCCACGGTTACTTCGTGACGCGGCACAGCCAAACGCAGTACGTCCCGGAATGTCCATTGAATATGAGGAAGCTCTGGGAAGGGTACTCGCTGCTCTACATCCAGGGCAATGAGAGATCACACGGGCAAGATCTTGGTAAGTCTTCTAACTCAGCACAACTTAATTTACTGTTGCAACACAATAACCCTTGCTTTAACTTTAGGAACTGCTGGATCGTGCCTCCGAAGATTTAACACCATGCCTTTCATGTTCTGTGCTGTGGACAACAGTTGCAGAGTTGCTTCAAGAAACGACTACTCTTTCTGGCTTTCCACGCCGGAGCCTTTCCCAATGTCTATGGAGGCCGTAACAGGTAAAACCAGTGTTTAAACTTGGGGAAAACTAATAGGAAAAGAGGGAAGAAGGGAAATTGCACACTAAAATGAAGATTAGGGATTAGCTTTAATCGGGTTGGAGTAAGGGTTAGTTCTGGGGTTGAGATTCGTGTTTAGAAAAGGTTTAAAATTAATTTTCATTGTTTTAGTGAGCCGTTTCTCTCCTTCCCTATTTCCCTTCTTTCAGTGTTGCCCTTTAGCCTTGCATTATAAACGTATTGATTTTTCTCTCGCATACACGTTCTATAATTGAACTCATTGTGCACAGGGTCAGCTATAGAGCCGTACATCAGCCGATGCGCTGTGTGCGAGACGCCATCGTTGACGATCGCTGTCCACAGCCAATCTGATCTCATACCAGATTGTCCGGAGAACTGGGTCAGCTTATGGATCGGTTACAGTTTTGTCATGGTAAGCAGCAGATGTTCTTTAATTGTTTGTGTCCATTGCCGGATCGTAAAATGTGGTCAGTTGGTTTATGACCGCGTTGGTATGGACGGAGTCAAACGATGTCTTTTTTAATGGCTTTAAATCGGTAGAACTCTTACTGGGACACCGGCTCGCATTAACGATTCATGCATAGCTTGCAGACCAATTAAAAAATAACTTTACAATATTGTGTGTACGAGTGGGTCATATACCCATATTGACTTCCAACTTTGCCCTGTCGTGGCGTTTAAATTGAAGCTGCATGGCTTTAAATACAAAAAAATTGTCCAAAGAGCATGCCTTGAAATTTGTTTTTATCTTAGCATACCGGAGCCGGCGCCGAAGGCAGTGGACAATCTCTTCAATCACCCGGTTCATGCTTAGAGGATTTCCGAGCTGGTCCTTTCATTGAGTGTCACGGCCGTGGCACATGCAACCAGTACGCGAACGGCTACAGTTTTTGGCTCGCGACCATTATGCAGCAGAACCAATTCAGGTAAAGTTTTTGCTAGATTGAATAGGCCTGAAGTTACCGCACTTGAAGTGCTAGCGAATTTTATCGCATCGTTTTTATACCCCTGTGGTGTAAGGTGGTTGTGCGAATAAAAGTACTTTATCCTTTATAAAAAGTACGAATAAAAGTACTTTAAGCTGTTGGGGAGTTTGTCCCAAAAAAACCGTTAAGTAAAATATAACAACCCTTTTGTAACCCCGTTTAACCGCTTCTTTCTGCGCAGCCAACCCATTTCGGAAACGCTGAAGGCTGGTACGCTTCGGCAGCGCGTCAGTCGATGCCAGGTTTGCATGCGAGGCGACTTCCAAGGCACCACAACCGGCGGTGGTCGAGGCGACAACGCGAACTTCAATCGGCGATCAGCTGGTCACCGCGAACGGACTCTGAACACTGGCAGACGAAGCGGTCACCACGCAAGACACAGCGGTTGATTGACCTGAGAGAGACCAAACGATTCAGCCTATAGCTTTGTGGGAGACATTTTCTAATTTTATCAAATTCTTGTTGATACCGCGGTCCGTCTTGTAAGTGATGACTTTCTTAACTTTAACATTACCCCCAAAGGCGCCACACGCACCGTTTCTTCGTCTTTTCGCACTTACGCTACGGTGTGTGCCGTGCGGTTGCAATATTTGCCCCGTTGAAAGCAGTGTCAGCCTTTCTTGTCCCAAGCCTTTTGTTTCGTAGATCAGCATAATAATTCT
The DNA here is from genome assembly GCA_000149265.1 of Ciona savignyi. Classification (NCBI taxonomy): domain Eukaryota; kingdom Metazoa; phylum Chordata; class Ascidiacea; order Phlebobranchia; family Cionidae; genus Ciona; species Ciona savignyi. The sequence goes on from CH002002.1 coordinate 412,488, forward strand.
CTGCCGACGACCCGAGTCCGTTTCGCGGGCGTCCGTACACAGCGTATATCCTACGTTTTAGGGAAATAATGTTTTGTTCGCTTTTTTTAGGGTCTGTTTTTTTCTAATCCGCACTTCGACCTATCGTGTGCCATTCAGCATATTTCGCCTAGCACCGTTGCAACGGCGACTAAAGCATTTCTTAATTGTGGTGTTTGAATTTCGTTGACAGTTTGCCGAAAAAAAGGGAAAATCGTGTTTATTCACATAATCCAAATCCGCTTTATGCAACTGTTTTCTTGTTTTTTAAATTGTAAAGTACTTTACCGAACCACAGCAACGAGCACATAATACTAATCCCAGCAATTGGAGTTGGGTGTTCATCGTAACTCCACAAAGCACTAACAACCACGTTACTAGTTTGCATCATTACGTATCGGAGCAGTATTAACGTGCAGCGCCATTGCGGCGTTGGCACGTCCGTTTGTACAGAGTTCTATATATCAACAATTAACATTCGATTTCTTCCCCTTGCGCGTGTTGGTCGCGCTGCGAAACTACTATTAGCTTCTTGCTTTGTTTCGTGTGTTGCCTTAAACCTACCATATGTGTTTTGTTATTTTGTAATAAATTGATACCGGCGCTACTGAAAATACATTACTTGTTGTGGAAAGTTATTTGTTCACTTGGATCGCAAAATAGGCAGTCATGAGTGGTTTGTCGGATTCATGATTCCTTAGATGTTCACAAATGTCCATGCTTTCCTTGCAATCTGCGAGTCGTTAAGTTGTTTCCGTGGGGTGTTTTAAATAATATTGGGAAATTTAAACTTATAGCCGCTTGTTTTTATCTTTCAAATATTTACAAAGAGGAACATCCAAATAACAATTCCTTAAAGAAGCAAAAATGAGTTAATTAGGCTGTACCTCACTGCTCAAGAATACGAATAAAATAACAAAAAAAATGAATTTTTAAACATGGTAGATTGCATCAATGTATGAGCTATTGAATTTTGCTAAGTACACCATATGTGGAACATGATATACAATTTATCTCCGTATAGGTGACAACGACAATATTATAACCACGGTAAAATGAATATCTCGTGCTCAAGTTTAGTTGCTAAAGATATTATGTTGTATATTTGATATAATAATAATTATCCACTGATTTAGGCCTTGTCCGTCAAATAGGCCAAAGGAAACAACCGCGTAGAAAGTAGTCATAGTAAAGATCGTACACTAAACCTATCGGGCCATGGTCTACGTTATTCTCCCTCTCGCTACTTCATTGTAACTAGAGGATTTCTTTTATCATCGGGCGTCATAAACGGATTGCGCTCGGGATCGATATATTGCTCACAAGAGCCAAACTAAATGAACTTTCCTTCGTTTCAATCAATTGGGTCGTGCCGGAATCGTGACCGCACATGATCGATCCCGTTCATTTAACTGCATTAAGCAACTCAATAGCCGTCTCGCAAACGTTTTGAACGCCTTTATGCAGTAGAGTTCGCTGGATGGGCAGCTATGTTTTGGTGGAAGTTGGTAAATGTGTTTTGCCTGGTACAGTTTGGAATTGGACTGAGGGTAAAAGAACACCAAGCTATTATAGGAACCAGATGTGCGTCAAGGTAAGTTAATTACAGTGAATTTGTCCGGATTTTCAGATTAGGAGATTAAGAAGTGTAAAAAAGAAAGTTCACAGTTGTTATGTATCTTCGCGAAACAAATTCAAAAAGAAATGAAATGTTCGAATATATCAAATACTTGTTAAATCGAAATATTACATGGTATGAACGTATTCTTATCACGTCGTCTCTAAAAAGTAAGAACGAAGCTCATGACATATGTTGGGTTCGATCTATCGACCCTGATGTATACTTTATGCTTAGCTGTATTCTTGGCTGTTAACGATGAACGTTGCCTCGATATATGGATTCGATTGGAATGTTTAAAAACTGTAATTATAACAAATATATATCACCTTTTAAAAGCTCCTACAACTCGACTGTGAAAGCAGTGCACACTGAGAGTTATAATGTTGTTATCACAGAAGGGAATCCATATGTCCTATTTAGGATAGGATAAGATAGGATATTCATGTTTGTGGGATTAACACACATAGTTATGTTACCTTTTTACTAGAATTTTGAATTTCATGTACGTATAGTTTGTTGTGATTTAGTTGAACATGATTACCACACGATTTGTTTACAATTTGAACAAACACATTTTATTCTGTCAGATGCTTGGAGAGACACCGCGATGAATTTCAACAGAATCCCAAAGCAAATGTATCGGATATCCCTGCACAGGTGCATAAACCGGCGTTCAAATCAATTGTGTATTGATGATGACTTTCTATTGACAAAGCATATAGAAAAAATACATTATACGTTATTCTTTGTATGTCCATGTTTGTATACAAGGACAACCGTTATGACACGGGTAGTCTTTAGTTTACCGTGATACCGTGCACTTGCTTTCAGTCAGGTTTTCCGTACTTATATTGCACTGAATTTCATTTTATAAATACTGTTTTTCATAAAGCTATTAAAGAATTGAGGGAACCATGCATTTAGTGTTTTGCACAATCACACTGGATGTGGTATGGGTAACGTTCGAAACCGGTATCTGTCTGACCATGAAATCCATTCGTGTCTGCTTAGCAACTCCGCATCCAACATTCTAATCGATAACATTTTAATAAAAAAATCTTAGTTGCAAATGTCAAGATACGAAGATTGCCTCACACTGCCCCAACTCAAGTGTTTTCAATGCATCAACCCGTGCTTACGAAGTTTTACCGACATGACCCAGTGCATGACGTTTTGCTTTGACTCTTTGGAATGCATGATGAGGTATTTACGTCACCATGATCATAATTTGTCAAAAATTTTTATAGAAATTTAAGCACTCGCCAAATTCTGTGTTACCTAGTCTTGACTCCGGAGTTATACTTTAAAACTAGTATTTTAAAAAGACTATAAATTAAGTCTAAAAAGGGGACTGAAATAAGTTTAATTCCTCTGGGAAAAAAATGTTTAAATTTGGTCGAATGTATTACTCGGACAAGATAACTGCAGTTTTTACGTCATACGTGCGGTAATAAGTTACTTTTTAACAATTAAAATTTCAGAGTTTAGCTTTTATAAAATATTTAAAGTTAAGTTTAGGTTTGGACATGTTATAACAAAATAATAGAATATATTTGGCTATAAGATAATAAGGACGTGGATTCTTTAGCTCAAATGACATGATATATAGTGACTTGCCTAAATTACTAAAACCTTGATTAAAAAAATTGTACGATTTTTTGTTGGTATAATGTTCCACACTTGCAGTTGTGTGTTTTTAAAAGAGATGAGCGAAAATAAGATGGGATTTTGTCCCGCCCCGTCGACTATTTCTTATGTGGCGTACCAAGAGCACATCGGATCTGGACTTGTGGAATATGTACGAAACTCGTCGAGTCAGTCAACTTGCAGCGACCAATGTGTTAGTGATTTTCAGTGCAGAACAAATTTGAAGGTACAGCTCAAATTTACGAAAGAATTGAAGTGCACTTTTGAAGGGTGCCTCTAAATACTACAGGATCGCTTGGAGCGCTTGGATCACTTAAATTGCTATGGAAAGTAATTTTAACCATGTCCCAAACACTAATCTCAACCCTAGGACTAACTTTAACCCCAACCCCTACACTTTAATAATCACGAAGTATAGTAAACGATCTAAGCGATTTAAACGCTCCATGCGATCCAAGCGGTCCAAGCGATACTGTAGTATTTAGACTTTAGAGGTACCGCTTTTAAACGTCCCGTTTTGAATAATTTAACAGTGTTGCCGAAGTGTATGTCAGAATGTTTGCCGACCACCGTTGAATCGAAAAGTTTGGCTTCCTCCGCGTGTTAACGGGTCAGATATCAGGATTGTGGAAAGTCAAAATGGCAGAGCATCACTGCATTTGAAATCTGGGGGTACATCGAAGCTGGTAAGCATAGCGTGTAATGCTTGTACGGTCGTGTGGCCAAATGGTTAACGCTAGTGTCCCTTAATAGAACAACGCTGATGTCTCTCATAGGTTAACGCTAGTGTTCCCTAATCTTTATTAAGGGACACTAGTTAACGCGACTGATACATATATATACCAAAATATACACAGAAACGGCCTTACAGTGACGAACCTAGTATGGGTTCAACACTTACCTCGGTTAAAAACATACTTAATAAAGGTTTTTCTTTTACCGAAGAATTCAGTGCACATCGGGTGTCAATTAATAAAAAAACCTTACAGTGGAAATAGAAACGTCTATAATTGCTGGACGCGAATTCGGCTGACTGCTTGGCGCCACACAGACCATTTATGCCGTATTGTACTGATTGTCTTCCCAATCTCGTTGATAAACTTAATTACTTAACCCCATGGCCGATAACCCAGTTTTTTTTTATTTAAACTGTTTTTTATAGGCCCCTAAACATGTTATGCATGTCGTCGAAGAGCAGTATTACCTGTCGAAGGGCATTCCAGCGAAATGGAAGAACTGGAGAGTTTTGAGCCAGGTGAGAACAATGCTGATTGTTTGGTCACAACCTGGCCTGCATACCTTTAATATCACTGCATTGTTTCTAATTCTCTTCGCATTTAAAAGACTTTTATTACCTTAACTTACTTACTTTAAACCCAACACTTCTGAATCCTTTAACGGGTTTAATGTTGCATTTTGTGTGAGAATCTACATTATTTAAACAATTAATTAATTGTACTGGCTGTTCATTTGCGTTGATTATGTAATAAAGTCTATTAGTACATATAACGCCTACAAAAATCCTCAGATTACCAGGTTTTTTATTACCTGTTTTAACTGGTTTATTGCCATTCTGGTTTATTACCATGTTGTAACTGGTTTATTACCTCCCCAGACTTCAGACACTAAGCTTCACTTACACCACTTGCGACGAGGCTACTGGTATCGATTTCGCGTTGCATCAGTCAATTTAAATGGAACCAGAGGATTTTCAGTTGCTCGGGAACCGTTTCGTCTCTCAGCCAGTAGGTGCTATCCTTCGAGGCCTGAAAACACTATAGTCGTGCTCTGGTAGCCAAATTTATAAGGTGTCGTTAATTTCAATAGCATCTTTCTATGTTTGGGATAGTAATGTTTATGTCCGTATATGAACCAATGATGTTATATGCTGGTGATTACGAAGTGCACACGGTCGGGTTACCCAAGCGATTGCACAGTGTTTTATAATTTGGAAACATTGCCATAGCTTGTGTTAAATTCAGAAATTAAGCAGGTGTATTAACAATTGCTAATTGCCCTTTGCCAAAGAATAGAGCCGACTAACTAGCGTCTGGTTTCGATACAACGATCTTCCATTCCGATTTACCTTTTAAACGGTCACACACAAAAACAAACTATAACTCAGGGCCAAGAGTTCCTCCAGTACCATCAGATGTTGAGCAAGTGAGCATTCGAATTGTCAGGGGAATGAAGCTAAACCTGCAATTAAGGTGGCGGCTGCACCCTGGAGAAGCAAACGATTTGCCCATCAAAGGTACCCGGAATGTTTTTTATTTCTAATGTAATTTTATAACTATTCTCAAGATCTACTTTTTTAAGGTTTTCACGTTCGGTTTTCGGAAACCAGTCCATCCGGCCATCCAATTCGTCACCGCACGCGACACAAATACGTAAAAGCCACCCAGCGCAGTTACACAGCCGGCACTACCTACTGGCTAACATGGATACGCAACCTTCGCTTTTTCAACAACTACAACATTTCCATCGTCACCGCTAGTGGTTGGAAGAACTACACTTTGTACAGCAAAAGAAGTTACACATCCGGTAAATATAGACTCAGTTAAACTGCGGTATTTTTAAAATATGCAGCATAAATATCAAACAATGACCGTGTTTTTACCCCAGCTACCTACCCTCACAACACCCCAACAGAGAACGCGCGGAATGTTTCAATAAAGCTTCCTTTCGTCATTCGCAACAATACTGTACAAGCAAACCTAACATGGCAGTTCACCTACTCTGGTATAATTTATCAGTTTCGTTGTAACTTCATCAATGTGTTGATAAAACTCCATTACAGAAGCGGCAAGAGCAACAGTCAAGTTTATGGTTGTTTGGACAGTCGATTTTTGTCTTGGAGAGTACCCAATCTCACCGTTTAATCAGGAACTTGTCAGTGTAAGTGGTTATAACGATTGGATAGCATTAATTTAAACGTGTAAAAACGGCGATTAATTGTTGCAGGGTACCTCGTTTCTCTTGAAGGGCCTCTCTCGCGCTTGTCGTTATCTTGCTTCCACACAAGCCATGTACGGTTCCTTACGTCATCAGTGGTCCACACCGATAGAGATAATTGTTGACACCCCTCCGTGTAACTTACATATCGACCGACTTGTTACTATCTCCCGAGACTCTTGTTCACAAAGTAAGCACCCGTAATGTTATATTCATACATATATATAGAACTTAACAAAAGACGGAAATATGGAACTACAGAACTTTATACTAATCCCCAATTCACTCTAACATCAATGAGTTTAAAACTACGGGATTGCGAAAGGTTTAACTAGTCACTAATCTACCATAACAGCATTTCGGTGTATGCAGAATTTTTTAAACACAGCCCCGTAGTAATTGTATTTCTTATAGTAAGCGTACTCTCTCGAGCGTTTGTAATCAAGCCAAAGAAACTGTGCTGCGCAGTTGTTAGTATCAATAAGTGTAATCACACAAAATCCCCATTCCAGGCTCTAGTTTTTACATCCCGTCACATACAATCAGCACTATAGAAGCTCGCGTTTCGACCACCGCACCAGTGCTTGCATCACAACTGGTGTGGGAAGACACCGACCGCAACGTTACTGTACTGACTGTCGATGGATACTTTGTCACTTATACCGAGAACCAGTTCAACCAGCTTAATTGGAAAATGCTGGAGTTTAACGTAGGTCTTTGTATTGCATTTTGATGGTATTCACAATGCCCAATAACCCCGATTTTTGTTTATAATTTCTTCAAAACCTTATTGCGACATTACAGATAAAATCTTCTGTAACGATTTCACCACTGCGTCGAAACGCTACATATCAGGTGAACATTTATCGGGTGACAAAGAAAGTTGCTGCGCGGGCTTCTGTGGTTCGATTTAAAACTGAAACTTGATGAGAGATCCTGTCGACGACCGAATTAATAAACTTTTATCCGCGAAATTAACAATTTTCATTTCACACTTACAAGTTATTTATTAGAGCGTAAACTATACACGGCATTTCGGATGAGTCATATTAAGCCTATTGTATATGAATGCCAAGACTTAGATGAAAAGCCTAAGGATTTTGACATGCTGTTTATACTCACTATGAGCCAACTGCTAAAGTTTATTACTAGGTGGATTTTTTGTGCATAGTTTCCGATTTCTCTCAATTAACTTATTGAAGCAAACAAAATAACGTTATCGTCATATTGTTAAAATACAAGTATCTGCCAGTTATAAAGGTATATATATAAATGTTTTTTTGTATTATTTTTATAATGCTGTTACGGTGATCAGCACGTAGTCGTACGTTGTCGATAGATTTAATTGGGACTATTAAAAACAGAAGTTAGGTCATGTAAACAATGTGCTTCGCATATATCCAAACAACCGACCAAGCACAAGATCAAATCACACTTTTCCTACAGGTCAGTCTGTTAGTTTAGTTGGCGCCTATTAGCCAAATGGTTGCAAATTCGAAACTGGTCGCTAGCTAGTCGGTTGTGTCCTTGGGCAAGGCACATAACGGACATTGCGTTAACCCAGCGGATTCTTTACCGGGTTCTACCAAATTTTAGAAACGTGTCTATTATATAAAACACACTGCAATAGCTCCGGTAACCCGACGAAGCAGCATGTGCTACGATGTACGCCGGTATTCTTGTGTCGCTGTGGAGTTATGTGAAGCAGTGCTTCGTGAAATAAAGGTGTTGATTGTGCATTTTCTAGTTGTTTGGTTGAAAAAAATTTATCGATGACCGGCTTAAACGGCAATGTCCGTTAAGTGGCTTGCCCAAGAAGTCAAACGACTAGCTAGCGACCAGTTTCGTACCCGCAAGTTTAAACGCACTAAACCACCATACTATCCGGTCGAATTTTAAATCGTTTAAACCCTTACCAAGCCATTTTATTGTCACTGGGTAAAAAGCTGTACGAAAACACCACGAAAAATACGGAAATAGCAATTTATACGCATGATTGCGCAATATCATCGTAGGTTCAGTCATGCAATTTATATTGAAATTATTTTAACCCGAGCCACGGGAGTAGCTTTGTTATACCACTCTTATAAATCTGTTTACTTTTTCATACGATAAATTCTGACGATGCGTCATTTTTAAATATGTTTTATTTGGATTATAAAGGTCTTACAATTATTATATAAACAGAAAAATTGACGCAACTGTGGTTAGTTGAAATAAGTTTTCTACCCTTTTGCCTCGGGTAAAATATTTTTACCACAATTCTTTTCGTTCCTTCATAAATTTTCTTTCGTCTTTGTTCTGTTTGATGTTTTATCTATAATATTGCACCACGGCGTTTGAAACTCAAAACTTTGTTAAGTCATGATGGTGAAAACGACGATTTATTGTAATTGTATCTCCTAAAGGGCCATTCAAAAATATCACAATGTGTTTCACCATCGTTGTTGGTGAGATTATATATGATGGCTTAAGACACGTTTTTATTTTAATTGGTTGGAGTTATAACATCAATATACGACTTAATGTTACTGGGTTTATACAGTCTGAGTCTGTTAAGTTTGGATAAAGTTTTAAGTTTATACGTGGTTTCAGGTTAAAGTTACGGTTAGTTTTTTTTTGTTTCCTCGTTGTTATAGTTAATTATATAACGGTAGCACAATAAGTCAAATGTGGCAGTTTTTGAGAATCTTGTTATCGTGTTCATTTTATAGGGTATCATGCATTTTTTGTTATCTTGTGCATGCATTTAAGATGTTGTACGATTAAAGTCTTAAAAAATAAACCACTGAGATGGCTTAAAGGGGAATCATTAAAAAACACAGATCAGGCGAAAACTAAAAAGGAAGTACAGTAACTGCACAAAAAATGACTATTATAGTGTTGTAAATTAGTGGTTTTAAACCCATGGACTATTTCCAAACTGATCTAAATTTATGTGGACTCCAGTCATGGCCATGAAAGTGGAGTTTTCTATAATTTTTACCCATAAATTATTCGTTTATTTGGGCAACGCTAAAGGAAGGGAAAAGCGGGAAGGAGGGAAATTAATAACCAAAACTATTAGAATTAATTTTAGCCCTTTCCTAAACACTAATCTTAATCCCAGGGTCAGAACTAACCCTAACTCTAACCCCATGTTTAAAACTAACTCTAATTTCCTAATTTTTATTTTAGTGTGCAGTTTTCGGCTTTTCCTTCTTTTAGTTTTCCCTGTTTATTTAAAAAAAAGATGTTGAAGCAGAAGTATTTTATGTTTATTCGTAATAAAGTGTACAATATCTCCTAGCAAAAGCAACTATGCAAGTGGACTCATCCAGGCCCTCCCATGGACTCAAATAAGTCTGCGGACTCGGGGTTAAGAAACACTAGGTTAAGTGTTAGGAATGGGGTTAATATTAGGGTTAGTTCTAGGATTAATCTTCCAAACCAAATTTTTTTTTTCTTATATAAGTTTAAGCATGATACAATGTGGTATCAAAATCTTTTTCCTTTCCAAAGGCTGGTCAATTGTGGAATAATTTCCAGTTAACTACACTTTTTTGTCCTAAAAATAATATTAAAAACAAAAAACTATGGTAAGTTTTATACTATAATTTGGTTCTGATATATTTAAATTAGCTACTTGATAAATACTGCGGTTTTAGATTTGAATTTCAAATACTCACCTTGAATCATTTCCATCATTATCTCTTTTCATTATTATTAATCTAGGCACATAATACGCCATTGTACAAATACTATAATATTGTATAGGTTGCAGTATATGTCTTGTTTAGTAAGTTTTTTTTATTAGGCTGTAACTGACATTACTTTGCAGATCCTGTTTTTGTTGATATATTATATATATGTAAAGTTCAAACAACTAGGAAAGTTGTTGAGTTAATATTTTCAGTGACTAAAGAAGAGGGATATTAGCAAGGTGTAGAATATTTGTCCATGTCATCTGAGAGTAACTCTACCGCCAATTTCGCCGATTCTACTGCACACCCTTTCCCAAGCAATTCACCACCAGCAAAACAACGCAAAACGAACCACAATTCTCAGGCACACATTTCCAACACTTCAAATTCATCTGGTATCAAAACCATGGTATGTTTTTTGCTTACATTGACACAGTTGACTTCAATGGAACTCTTACAACTTACACTGCTTAAACAGACAACTTTTTGTTTTGTACCTGTTCGGCCGTGTATTGGGTGTTATTATCAATTTTATTTCGTAGAATCTCTTACCTGAAAATACAAACCTATAAAAAAACAAGATGTTAGTTAATTACCAGATTTTCTTAACCAGGAACAAGTTCAAAATGGAAATACCACTCAGGATCAAGCCATAGACGAGAGTTTATACTCTCGTCAACTGTAAGTGTTTCATACATCAACTATGGAATAGTGTAAGATAGTTTACTAAAGTTAATTTCTTCAAATGGAAAAATCCTTGTATAGAAAATCACGAGATTTCCTTGTGATTAACCAAAGCTTTTGTTGTGTGGTAATTAATATGGAGACTTAGTAACACTTTTTGTTCAAGACATTAAACTTAAAACACTTAATATGAAGACTTTGCAACAGTTTTTTGTTCAAGACATTGAACTTAAACCACTTAGTGTGAAGACTTTGCAACAGTTTTTTGTTCAAGACATTGAACCACTTGGTATGTTTCAGCTATGTTTTGGGGCACGATGCCATGAAGCGAATGGGAGCTGCAAACATTCTCATTAGCGGGATGAAAGGACTCGGGATTGAGGTTGCAAAGAACGTGATCCTGGGTGGCGTTAAAGCTGTCACTTTGCACGATGAGGAAAATGCTAAAGTTGATCACCTCAGCTCTCAGGTATTGCGACTGAGTTAAGTGTGGTGTGAATCAATAGTGTGATGGTCAAACTCATCAAATATTTATGCTTCGAGAAAATGGGCTAGGTATAATCGACATATCATTAAAATATTTGGATCTTTTTTTAAGATTAAATTAAGTATATTGTGTATGTATGTAGGTACTAGGTAGCCATAACAACCTAATAAATGCTTACACTTTTATGCAATAAAGTGTTTGCGGGTTTAAAGTCTTGTTAAATTCCTGGGATAAAACCATAAAATTTAACTATCAGTTCTTGTACTGATACATGCTGGCAAAACATAGACTTTACATGGATATGGCTTATTTATGTGGCAGACTATTGATGTGATGTTGAAAGCCTTCTAAACAATGAAGTGATTTAAATTTTAGCTTTCTCATCCTACAGTATTTCGTCACGAAATCCGACATCGGTAAAAACTTGGCCGAAGTCTCCGCTGTACAAGTCAGTGAACTTAACCCTTACGTTCCAGTCCACGCGTATACTGGCAAGTTGACCGAAGAGTTTCTCAGCCAGTTTCAAGTAAGAATTATTTAGTTATCACCAACAGCAAATTCCTGTCTCAATCGTGAATCACTGTGTATTGTATCATAAAATGATTTATTCTTAGATTTGGTTATGTATGTAAACAACTTCAATAGGCTAATAAATGCCACTTGAATAAATTTTATATGTTACAAATAGATAGACTGAAAATGTAGATGTAAAGTAAGGAATGGTCCAAAGTGCACCCTTGCCACATTGGTATTCGCTAATGGTTTCAAAGATAATTGTGCATTAAGTTTATGCTTAATTTAAGATAAATATAATAACCAAAAAAGTGTGAATTTTTTAGCAAAACTTAAGTGATAAAAGCAAGAAATTAGCGCTTATAAATGCTTTAATTTGGTATTATATTACAGGCCAGTTTTTTTATCACAAACCAACTCAGTTTTACACATTTAGGTTGTTGTGCTGACAAGCTCAACCCAAGAAGAGCAGCTACGCATTGGCGATTTCACCCACAAATCCAACATTTATCTGATCGTAGCAAATACTTTCGGTTTATTTGGCCAAATTTTCTGCGACTTTTCTGACAGCTTTACCATCTACGATACAAATGGAGAAAACCCGCAAAGTGCCATGATCTCAGCCATAACACAAAATGTAAGTTTGTGATTTAATTTGGGCCATTTATATTAACAGTGTCAGTTACGTTGATGTTTGTCTTATGCTTGCATTGAATAACACATATGTGAAATACAGCTTGGGTGGTATAGATTTTGCAGTACCATGGCGCTATACCACCATAACATTACCAATAGTAACAGAATACTATCAGTCCTGCAACTTGCAATCATACTTATTTAATATTTACACATATATGCTATTCAAAGGTTGTTCTTATTTGCAGGAAAAGGGAGAAGGTATAGTGGCATGCCTCGATGAAACTAGACATGGATTTGAAAGTGGCGATTTTGTGAAATTCCACGAAGTCAAGGTGTTTAAACATGTTTGAATACTTGTGATAATGTCTTGTGTTACACTCTACTTGTAGAACCGACTGTGTTACAAAATATATAAACTGATTGTGTATATCTGTGTAGAAAGAAAAGCTGAGCTTTTTAATCAAAGCTGATCACTTTGTTCCCTCTTATACTGAGATTGAGGGGTCTAGTAAGAAGCTTCTCGCCAATTTTACGAAGTTAATCCTATTAGTTACAAGAGCTACAACAAAATCCCATGTAGTTTTAAGAGAGCTAAAACAACTCGTAACTTTTATGATGTAAAAAAAGCAAACAGTAAACCGTCATCGTCCAAAATTTAAGAAAATAATTTTAGTTTTAATTGAAAAATTCTGTATGTTGTCCCGAAGTTCCAATAAAAGCAAAAAAATTAAATGTACAAAAAGTACCTACATGAATTAATTAAAATTTATTAAAAAAAACAACCTTTGTCACTTATACCTGTGTTAGGGAGAAGAATCGGAAAGGGGGAAAATACCAAAAACATAATATTTTTTGACACTAGTTCCTGTTTAATCTATTATTATTCCACAAAATAAAGTATACGAAGTTGAATGTGGTGTTTATTTTTGATAGCAATTCTGGCACCCAACCCTATGGCATACACAATTCCTATTATCAATTTTAATTTCCACTTGCAACAGGGTATGAATGGACTTAACGACAGTGAACCTCGCAAGATTGAAGTACTTGGGCCATATACTTTCAATATAGGAGATATTTCCAAGTATGATGCTTACGATCGGGGGTGGTATCGCCACACAAGTCAAAATGCCAACAACTGTTCAATTTGTAAGTAAACTAACTGAAATAACTGAAAGTCCTGGCAGAATCGCATATCTTGTCTGGCCGGTTAAGTGTGTCTGCTTTTATTCGAAAGGTTGCAGGTGTGAAACTGGTCGCTAGGAACGTGTGAATCATACACAACACACTGCAATGGCTCCGGTAACCCAACG
>CH002002.1:430955-445452 GCA_000149265.1 Ciona savignyi
TGTATGTTTTATGCAAAAAGGATAAAACTTGTATTAAAATATACACTTAAAGTGTGGTTGAAATTTGAATCGGTATGTGTTTTACAAAACTTTATTGAAATATACACTAAAAGGGGCTGAATATTTTAATGTAAGTTTTGTTTTTTTTATTCTGTTTTAATAACGGACTTGGCCTTATTCTCATTTTGATTTGAGCTAAGTAGAATCATGATAGTACTTTTTAATCGTTACATGTTTTACAAAACTTCAATAGTGTCTTATAGTTTTAATAGTCAATAGTACCATAACAAATATATGTAATAATGAGTTTTATTTTATGCATATTTTATGCAAAAAGACAAAAAGCTTAAAATGAAATATACACTAAGTCTAGTTGAATATTTCAATAAAAAGTCAAATCTTATCTTTTTATTCTATTTTAATAATACTCTTTTACTTTATTCTCATTTTGATTTGATTTTATTAGAATCATGCTTGTACTTTTGAATCTTTGCATGTTTTACAAAATTTCAATAGTACCATTTTGTCATACATATATATATATATACCAATTAATTTTTTTGGGTGTCAGTTAGTTCTGAAAGCTTAAGAGTTATAACATGTATGCTGCATGTATATTGTTCCAGCATTAGTTTTCAAATTCCCAATTCAGTTAATGTTTTGTCTGTAAAAACAAATTGCGATTATACAACAGTTCTGACAACAAGTTTTTTTTATAGAACTATAAATAAATAATAACTGCTCTAGTTTTTAAAAAGAATATGAATGAGTGTAGAGTACTGACAAGGTGCAACTGAAAAGCACTGCCCCATGCTTGACCAATATTGCTGACACATTAACATGGCTTTGATGATATAGGTCCTGATAACACCTACACAGTCATGCAACTGCTTGGCCGGTTAGCCTGGTGGTTAAGTGCGTCGCCTTTAAATCGAAAGGTTGCAAGTGCTGAACTGGTCGCTAGCTAGTCGGTTGTGTTCTTGGGCAAGGCACTTTAAGGACATTGCCTGAACCCAACGGATTAATGGGTTGTACCGAATTAAAGGAACGTGTCTATCATATACAACACACTGCAATAGCTCCGGTAACCCGACGATGGGCGCGAGGTGATCTGACGATTGCCCATGTATTAACCCCTTTGGTTTTCCCATTCACGAGAATAAACATGAATACCCTATCCTAACTGTATAATTTTGCTATTCCCTTGACAGTGGGCACGAGATGAGTTTGAGGGTTTGTTCCGCAACTCGGCGGACACCGCCAACCAATATCTAACAGATGCAAAGTTTTACGAGCGCATTTCAAGACTTCCTGGGTCCGAACCAATATTCACTTTGGAAGCAGTCTACAGTGCACTCGTTAAAAATCGCCCGACAGATTTTGGAGATTGCGTCAAATTTGCACGATTCAGATTTCAGGTTTGTTCTCTTTAACCCCTTTAAAACATAAGGTGCTCCCTAATTAATTTTGTTAAATAAAAACCTAGTTCCCAATGCGACTCAAATTTTAAGAAACTTATAGATGTAAATTTATGTTGTTCTTTCCACCCCTTGATATACAATAATGGACCGAAATATGATCTAATCTCCATTACGAATATGGCCCAGTGAAAAAATCTTTTGTATAACATTTTAATAGTTTATTTTACAATAGTAAGGGCTGATGGTTTCAGCCAGGACCAGCAACGTAGGCAATAGAAGTTCCATTATGTGGCACCCAGGAACTATCGTAGTTATTAGATGTACATTACATTATAATGGGCGTGTCCACGGTAGCCCCGGAACCAGTCGTTTAGGCCATAGAAGGCCCACTACTCCAACGCCCTGAGATATCATTGACCTAGTCTAGAATATAGCGGTTAAGTCAGCACGTGTCCTAAGGGAAGCTGACTAAATGTTTGACCGGGATAGATTTGATATCATCAGATTCTACATGTGTATTCCAGTCTAAAAACTTCATGTTATTTCCTTCAGGAATTGTATCACAACAACATCAGACAGCTCCTGCATAACTTTCCTGCTGACCAAGTGAACAGTTCTGGAGCATTGTTCTGGTCGGGGCCCAAGCGATGTCCTCACCCTCTTGATTTTGACCCTGAAAATGTAAGTTGCATTGGCATAAAGTTGGGTTTTAGATTAAAAAAAATAATTAGCTAGTTTTTGGCAAACTAAGGTTTGAATTACTTTATAGCTATTTTCTCTATTTCTAGAGTGATTTATTCATCAAAATATAGTTTTTTTTTCATCTTTGTAAAAACAAACAGAGGTGGCGGTTAAAATTTAAAAGAATACCTGGTCAGCAAAGCATATCTTTTTTCACAGTATTTTGAAATTAGGTTATGCTAATTTGCCTTTTTTTCAATGAGTGTAATTTTGTGTTATAAATCTGGTTAATAAAATTGGCATAGAATTGGAAATTCAATTGACATAAGGACTAGTTACGCATTCATCCCTGTGTATGACACTTTATTTACTTGGGTAATCATCAAAGATACTCTTGTTCACAGTCGAGTTTACCAAAGCTACTGCAGTCAGTCCAATATTTTATGATCAATTAATTTTAATCCACTGGAACAAAATTCAGTCTGTCAGGTACTAAGGAACACACTGGCGAAAAAAAGGCCAGACTAAAAAAAATAGGACAACTATACTGACATTACCTGCACTCCTATCAATTTGATCAATTAATGACGCTATTATGATTTTGATAGATGTCGGATAACACATAAATCACTCAAAAGTTGTGGTGACCGTGTATTTCTGCTAATCACTCTTCTTCTAATTCGCAGTCCACCCACTTCGACTATGTGGTATCTGCTGCAAACCTTCATGCAACTATGTTTGGCATCCCGACCTCATCCGACCCCACCACCATCAAGAAACTACTTGGGGCGTTCACCGTGCCAGAGTTTAAAACCAAAAGTGGAGTGAAGATAGGTATGTAGCATAGGGACTGTGTTCAATATAAAGCGTGGATTGTTGGAATATATCGCTTGTAGCAAGTATGTTTAATCATTGCACCACCTCTACAACATAGTTCTAAAGTTCTTATATGGTTTTACTTCAAAAGCATAAAGTTTTCATTATTATTGATGATTTTAAATTCGGTTGTAAATTTTCTATGTTAGTAACCCTTTTAAAAAGGGGGGAAACCTGAAGTTCCAATTTTAAGAATAATCTTAATAAATGGGAAAAAATACCGCTGATTTCAAAAATCAAATCAGTTTCTTCCAATATTTTTTTGTTAAAGAGTTATGAGCAAATATGTATTTCATTTTATGTTAAGGGGATTTCCCGTATTACGTCACTGACGTTGTTGAGATTTCGTGCCTATATGCATTGTATACAATCATGTGTCAGTTTAGAGGTGAATTATTAACAGAAGCGCCTGCAGGAGAGTTGTATTTTCGTTTTTATTATGGAGACTTATCATAACACTTGTCAAATAGCCTTACTGAACCAATGTACATGGTGACAGCTTACTTTGCCAATGTACATGGTGACAGCTTACCTTAAGCGCGGTCATGAAAGCCTGCACGGTCCTGGACCTAATCTGAATGCTGAAGTATACAGGTCTCGTATTTAAATGACTTTAGAATAATAAGTCTTAGCAATTTATATCATAAATCATAGAAGTGAAAACAGAACAAAAAAACTATAACAGAATGCATTAAACTGTAACTGCCAGCAATTTATAGAAATAAACCAGCCATTAGGCAAAGGCTAGACTATGCGGTGGGAAAAGCCTATTTCTTTCATGGTTTACCTTGGCTGTTTGTATAATGTTTTGCTGTTGTGTATGTGGTGCATTTAATGTCTGCTGTTATTGAAACTGAGCATTAGCCTACTGGTTTAGAATACCACTTATTGCAAAAACCAGTTAATCCACAGTTGAGTAGCTGATGTGTAGTCTAATAAGTACACAGCAAGCACTCAGATACGTAAGTGAAGAATATCTATAATAGATCTTTACTTAACTACCCAAATAAGTTAATAAGAATATACCTTTTTCTAATTTAGTTCCTTTTATTAGATATTGTAAAATGCCTAAAGTTAAGCCACTGAGAAGGAAGAAAGAGTGAGTGGAGTATATTGTTTTGCTCCGGGATGTACAAATTCCTATTACAGCACACGAAATTCCAATCCACCTGTGCTCTTCCATCGATTTCCTCACAACGACAAAAAACGGTTAAAGCAATGGATACAACAATGCAAGCGTTCTAAACTACCTGGAAAAAGAACCGCAGTGTGTAGTGTACATATTTGTGACAAGGATTATCATAGTAAAATTGTATTTGACTCCAATGGAGTAGCCAAGATGATGAAAACAAACCACTTGGTGAAAAATACAGTTGCAACAATTTTTAATTTTTCTGATTATGATTTTAAACATAGTGATCAACCCAGTACATCAAGTGCAACTTCAAGAACTTCTTTATCCAAGCAGATAATTGAAAAATAAGGGCTTTTAGTAATGCAAGTCCAGTCTGGCGTTATTTTGTGCACAAATGCATGTACATTCATGCGGTGTGTCCATAAGAATACAGTTTTTGCAACGGCACCAAGTCATGTCAATAGGTAATGTTTCTAAATAAACATTTTCTTCTATGGGGCTTGCATCTTCAAAGATACTTTCAGACGTTTTCCTTGGTTCAAATGCACATGACTAAATTTGTGTTGTTTTATTGTGTACAATAAAACTTCTTTCATCCATGCCAGAATGCTGAAAACTGTCATCCATTTTAGTTTTACAACATTAACTTAAATTTACTCTAGAAATGAAGAAAACAAAAGAAATTTGTTAAAACTTCTATGCATATGTATACCAAATCTCTCACACTCTCAGTTTGTAGCCTAGGGGTTGACAATAACATTGCTAGTCTACGTTGCAGATTATGGCTATATATTGAAAAGCAACAATTATGAAAGAAATAGGCTGTTCCCACCGCATAGTCTGATCTTTGATTGATGGCTGGTTTATTTCTATAAATTGCTGGCAGTTACAGTTTACTGCCTCCTGTTCTAGTTTTCTTGTTCTATCTTCACTTCTATGATTTATGATATAAATTGCTAAGACTTATTATTATAAAGTCATTTAAATACGAGACCTGTATACCTTAGCATTTAGCTTAGGTCCAGGATCGTGCAGGCCTGAATGAGCGCGCTTAAGGTAAGCTGTCACCATGTACATTGGTTCAGTTAGGCTATATGACAAGTGTTATGCTATGTACATTGGTTCAGTTAGGCTATATGACAAGTGTTATGCTAAGTCTCCATAAAAAAAACGAAAATACAACGCTCCTGCAGGCGCTTATGTTACTAATTCACCTCTAAACCGGCACATGATTGTATACAATGCATATAGGCACCAAATCTCAACAACGTCAGTGACGTAATACGGGAAATCCCCTAACATAAAATGAAATGCATATTTGCTCATAACTCTTTAACAAAAAAATATTGGAAGAAACTGATTTGATTTTTGAAATCAGCGTAATTTTTTCCATTTATTAAGATATTCTTAAAATTGACTTCAGTTCCCCTTTAAGAGAGCCCAGTACTATTGGTTTAGACCAGTGCTTCCCAAACTAGGGGTCGCGACCCCGACGGGGGTCGCAAGAAAAAAATTTGGGGTCGCAAAAGCTTCCTGTTTTTCATACAAATTGCTTATAATACCCTACTTTATGCTTCGTAGCCTATTTATTAAAAAACTTTCTCTGAATTGAAACGGCATTATTGGCGTTTTTGACTACAGTATAAAGATACATTACACTGTTAAATTCCGTCTGTAGTACTGTGACGAACTACCATTGTTACAGCATAATGTACATTGTATGAAAACTGCCATTTTCTGGCAGTATTAGGCTACGTGATATTAATGTGTAAAATACTTCATTGGGTAACACAATCAAATTGTAGTTTGCCTGATTTGCCAAAAACAGCAAGATGTATTTTATTCATGGTTACAAAAAGGACACTGAGTTAGTTACAAAACTTTAAGATAACTGAAGCAATTGCCGAAAAAGCAAAGCCGCCATAAAAAAATATAAGTAGTTCGATGGTATGGCCCGCAGTATCTCTATACTTGTACGTTGTGGCCCGTTGCGCAAAACAGTTGCACGCCCTGGTTTAGTGACTACCGTAGTAGACAATCAGCTGACAGCTTTTAGAATTGGACTACAAAATGTAATATATTAACGCAAGCGGTATAAGTGCCTTAATAACGTTTTGCTATTGTTTTTAGTCGTAATGTTCTGGTAGTAAAAGTAAAATTTTATTATTACTTTAATTTTTAAAAGTGTACTGACTGAATGTATAAGTGGTTGAAAAGATCCCAACAAAATGCTTCTGCAGAAAATGTTGAAAGTGCAGATGAGGTAGAGCAAATGTCGAATATTGGCTCTAACAAACATTGAGCCACGGTTTGACTTACTGTGCAAAAACAAGCAGAACCATGCAGCTCATTAAATAACAAACTCAGTTTTCGATCTTTGTAAATACTGTTGTTTGTCTGCTTTTTTACCGTACTCTTACATTCTTACAACTTAAAATAAGTTAAAAAGACAAAAAGGGGTCGTAAATTTTTTTGATAATGAGAAAAGGGTCGCTCGTAAAAAAGTTTGGGAAGCCCTGGTTTAGACCAGCGTTTCCTATGCATGGGTTGATCTTTACTCTGACCACTTCTTCGCGGATGTGTTATTAAACAGATATTGCCTCACTCCCAAATGTCTAAATCATATCAAGGAAAATATTTTGTTTTCACAAATTGTTATGGGTGAAACAATTTTTCCTCTAATCGATAACCTCCGCCCAAATGCTTAAATCATATCAAAGGTGATGCCATGGATAAAAACATTATATTTTTTTACAAATAGTTATGGGTGAAACAATTTTTCCTTGGGTGAATCAAATCATTATGGGTGAAACAATTTCCCCTATTGGGTGAAACAAATTTTCTTTGGGTGAAACAAATTGGTATGGGTGAAACAATTTTTCCTTTTATGGGTGAAACAAATCGATAACCCTCCTCCCAAATGCTTAAATCATTTCAAAGGTGATCCCAGGGATAAAAATTTTTTTTGCACAATTCGTAATGGGTAAACATTTTTCACTTGGGTGAAACAACAATCGATAACCCTCCACCCTCCCTCCCCCCCCCCAGCTACAACTGATGCGGAGGCAAACTCTATGAACTCCGGTTCCATGGACGACGACCGATTCAACGATTTAAAGAAGTTGATTCCATCTCCCGACTCCTTCAAAGGATTCCGTATGGTTCCTGCTGACTTTGAAAAGGTGAGACCTATTTTGGACTCGACCCTTTTATGTTGGATGTGGTGTTTTCTGCTTAATGTGGGAATGGGTCTTTCTGTGTTTCATATATATTATATATATTGTTGTCTTTTTACTTTGGACTCTGTTGGATTTAGCGACCATGTCTAATTTTACAGTTTTCCCAATTTTTTTTAATAGTAATAGTTTCCCAATTTTAATTTTATCGTAAAAACAAAAAAAAAACTAAACTAAACCCTACTTTTTTGGAGGTGATGTTTTCGTTTAATGTGGAAATAAGTCTTCCTGTGTTTTATATATATTATATATATTGTTGTCTTTTTTAAGGGTTACATGTTTAAGTATGCTATTCTGTGTCAATAAGCGTTTTTAGTGAAAACAGGATTATTACAAAGCACATTTTTATAGGCGAGTAAGTATCTAAAATATATCACGATTAAAAACGTGCGACCGCAAGTCAATCGTCAAATTAATTTTTATCCCACGTTTTACGAGCCATTTTAATTTAGGATGACGACACCAACTTCCACATGGACTTTATTGTGGCTGCCTCGAATCTACGAGCTGAGAACTACGAGATAGCACCCGCTGATAGACACAAGAGCAAGCTCATAGCTGGCAAAATCATCCCAGCCATTGCTACCACCACTGCTCTTGTTGCTGGCCTGGTGTCCCTGGAACTTTACAAGGTGAGTTTGCTTGATATGTCCATTAGCTATGTCTTTATGCCAGTTATAGCTCTGTTGTTATGCCCGTTAGCTCTGTCATTTAATGAACCAACAATATGGTTTGTATTTGATATGCCCGTTAGCTCTGACATTTAATGAACCAATATGGTTTGTATTTGATATGTCCGTTAGCTCTGTCATTTAATGAACCAATATGATTTGTATTTGATATGCCAGTTAGCTCTGGCATTTAATGAACCAATATGATTTGTATTTGATATGCCAGTTAGCTCTGTCATTTAATGAACCAATATGGTTTGTATTTGATATGCCCGTTAGCTCTGGCATTTAATGAACCAATATGATTTGTATTTGATATGCCAGTTAGTTCTGGCATTTAATGAACCAATATGATTTGTATTTGATATGCCAGTTAGCTCTGGCATTTAATGAACCAATATGATTTGTAGGGTCATTTTTAATGATGTTTAACACCTGGACCTGGTATTACGATTTAGGTATTACATAAGCCTAGATGTACTGAATCTTGAACATTGTCCCTATGTGAGAGCTTGAACATAATTTCTTGCATTCTACAGTTTGATGAATTGTTAAAAATATTCCCTTGGGATGCATTTACAACGACCTTTTTAAATGTTTCAACTGGTTTCTAACCTACTACTTCCTTCATTTTCCTTCCAGATCGTACAAGGCAACAAGAAGCTTGAAAGTTACAAGAACGGGTTTGTCAACCTTGCGTTGCCGTTCTTTGCCTTTTCGGAACCAATCGCAGCTCCCAAGCAGAAGGTACATTGGGTTTATTCAACCAAATTTTTACCTTGTCATGTGCACCTATATAATGCACTTCAGCGACAAATGTACTACTACAGTTTACCAACGCGTCTTAGTAATCATTTAAAGTATTAAAGTATTACATTAAATAGAAAAAGGGTGATCGAAATTTTTTTTTTAGATAGAATGTAAATTCAAATACAAATTTTAGTTTACTTACCACCGACTGAAACGTATTTCCTATCTGTGGCCATTCTTTCAAAACAAGAAGATATAATCGTTTAATTATTTAAATTATTTTAAACGGAGATTTAAATTCGAATTAGGAGTACAGTTATAGGATAGGATATCCCTGTGGATGGGAAAACAAAGGGGGTTAACAAACGGGAAATCGTAAGATCACCTTGCGCCCACCGTCGGGTTACCAGAGCTATTGCAGTGTTTTATATAGAATTCACACGTTCCTTCAATTTAGTAGACCCCATTAATCCGCTGGGTTCCGGCAATGTCCGTAAAGTGCCTTGCTTAAGAACACAACCGACCAGTTTCGCACCAGCAACCTTACGATTGAAAGGCGACGGACGCACTTAACCGCCAGACCAACCGGCCGGACAAAGTCAAAAGTGTAACCCCATCCTCTAATTAAGAGGTGTTGGTAAACTGTAGTAATACAATTGTCGCTGAAGTGCATTATACAGGTGCAGAATTAAAATCGAATTACGAATACATAAGTATAACCCCGTCTTCTTATAGTATTACGACGTCGAATGGAGTCTATGGGATCGCTTCGAAGTGAACGGGATGGAACTGGCTAGCTCAGGCTCGGACGAAATGACGCTCGGCGAGTTCATCAACTACTTCCAGAACGAGCACAAGCTGGAGATCACCATGCTTTCGCAGAACGTAGCGATGATTTACTCGTTTTTTATGCCGCCTGCTAAGCGCAAAGATCGACTGGCTACAAAGTATGTTTCTGGTTCTTATTAGTGCTTAAGACAGAACTGTTCGAAACTTATTTTTAGTGCAGTGTTGAAACAAAGTATTTTCAGTATTGATATGCCATATTATTATAGAGTTCGAAACTTACATTATCTTCCTTCGCTACACAGTTAAATATCGGTAGTGTGCTCTATATCTGCGGGCATATCACTGTAGAAATATGTAAACAGTAAAATTGCTCAGTGGTAGGATAACAATCCCCTACGTTAATCTTAACCGCTCGTTATCTAAATCTAAACTACCGAAACTTGAACTTTACGCTGTGGACACGCTGCCCGGGTTCCCACCACTATCCACATTATACGGAAAATGGCCAAATCTTGTAGCTTTTTTTGTATATATTTGATATATAATTTAATCGCTTTAACCATTCGGCCACACAACCATATCCATATAACCAACGTTATCCTTTCCAGGCTCAGTAAAGTGGTCGAGACTGTGTCAAAGCGAAAGCTGCAGAGCCATGAGAAAGCGCTGGTGCTCGAAATGTGTTGCAACGATACAGAGGGCGAAGACGTGGAGGTACCGTACGTGCGATACAAATTCCGCCGCTAGAAAGGCCAGAAGCCACCGCCGCCTGTGAAACTGATTGGTTTTTTGTTGTTTTCTCGTCACGTCAAGTCTCCCAAGTATCGTACGCGTCACGCTTTACTAATTCTGCCCGGCAAGAAATCAACGATTTTTTTGTGTTTCGATGTCATTCGATATGTTCAATTTTTTCAAGTTCAATTTGTAGACCGGGCGAATCGCCGAAAGGTTGTGCTACCCAAGACACTGTGCTATACTTGGTCAGCCACCATTAGAATTCTTACGGCCGCTCGTTCCATTACCCGTATAACCCGCAAATACTATCGGCTGTGTACAATTTCTCATTAGCTAAATTACAACTTCACTCACTGCATTGGAACATTGTTTGTTTTGCTTCTACGAGGTCAGACGCAGTTTTGCATTTCGCCTGTACAATTTATTCTGCGCGTAAACCCACCGAAACAGATCGCGATGCATAAAAAAAGCAGTAAAACTATGTCGCAAGTTCAGCCTGCAACAAAGACCAGTGGGTCGAGCTCAGGAACAGCTTTGCCCGCCACCTCTGCTTATCGGAAGGAAGAAGATCTTGCGAAGTCTGCTTTTCACTTTATATGTGTTCTCGTTGTGACCTGCAAATGCCTTGTGTGAGCAAATGTTGTATTGCGTTACGTTGAATCAGTTTATGTACTATCTCTGGGGGAAAACGAAAAGGAGCGGAGGTGGGAAACTTCACACTAAAATGAAGTTTAGGTCAAAGTCGTTTTTAAACATGGGGTTAAAGTTAGGGTTAGTTCTAGGGTTGAAATTTGTGTTCAGGAAAGGTTTAGAATTAATTTCCGCAATTTTATTGTGCAGTTTGCCTCCTTCCCGCTTTCCCTTTTTTTAGTGTTGCCCCTATCTCTGCAAACAACGTAAAAACGCATCAAAACCCTAAAACGATGTAAAATAATTTTACTTATTTTACAGCTCGCTTTAAACATACTCTTTAGTCCGTCAGTATAAAACTTGATGGTATATTTAGTGTGCAAATGTTGCGCGACATTAGATCCAGATTTTATCAAAACCATGTTCATTTACCAGTAATTCCTTGCTGCTTAGAGGGGCGTCCGAATTTTTCTCGGTACAGCTTCACGATTCTGCGTTTGCACACGAACGACACCAAGATGAAGACGCCCTGGAGAGGAACGGAGACCTCGAAGATGTACCACAACACCGGTGTCTCTGCCACCACCGCTGCGAAGCCGAGTGCCCATGTGAATCCCATCACACTCGACATTTTAATGTAGAGCAGCACGTTTACGCGGGCGAGACCCATAGATTGCTTGTATGCGACCATCGACCCTGTGCTGGTGTGTCTTCTTCGGTGCGTCGCGTTTTGCGTGTTGGTGCGGTTTGCGGGAGGACTTTTCGGTGTCTCGTGAGTAAAGACGTCATCGTCTATATCGAACGTTGGAGAAGAGGGCGTCTCGTTTAGTGTCTCCGGTATCGTGAACGAAGGTAGTCTGGAAATGTACAAACATGACCGAGGTCGGGTGTATGTAGGTAAACATGACCGGGTCATGCAATATAAATGTTTACTTTTTATACCTGTTAGTATAACAAATTATATCAAACAGACAGTTGAAAATTCATATAGGCTTACATAAATCCATCAAATAGCAATATTTACCGTGTATCTTTCTTTAAAGGTGGCACACTCTCGCTGTACCGTTTTCTATATTTTTTCGACGTCACCTTCCTAATGGAAATGATCGAGAGAATAAAAAAGATGCTGTTGCACAGGAGAATTGCACTAAGAGGCACTCCGAATGCAATAAGGTTAGCTGTGGGATTGGTGATCCAGCATATCGGCACCTTCGGATCGTAACTGTAGCCGAAACGAACGAATGGAAACCCGAACTCAACGGTTGCACATATCCCGACCACCAGTACCGGCATTCCCCACCCGTACACCATGTACTTTATCAGGGTCCGGCGGATGAAGGAGTTGTTTCCGCCGATCATGGGTCGGTTTAGGACGGAACGACGGAACGTCCTGTCGATGCCTGAAAGCGAACAAAGTTTGTGAACAAGGAAACCGTTTTGGTAGTTGTTGTATTATTGTATTGAAGGTACTTGGTAGTGAATTGTGGTGAATGAAATTAAAGCGTAACACGTCGGGTTGTATTGCACGAAATACACACAAAGAATGTTACATGTCAGAGATGACTGTCTAGAATCCTGCACGTATTACTGCAGGGATAGAAATTAACGCATTTCCTCAACAGTAGTTTTAACGTTACTGTCCTTTGGATTTTAATTTTTGGGTGCGAATAACCGCACATGCTTGCGAAGGGTGGGGGAAGGTTAAGAGTGGGCGGATATTCGTCAGAAAACCACGTACCACACTTAGGTTATCTAGTATATATTAGTGTCTTATGTAAAATAGCCACATTTTTAATTTTTGGTTTTCATAAGCTTATTCAAAAACGCAGCTTATTCAAAAACGACCTTCTAACAGCGGATTTCGATTTTACAAACTCTCGGCTAATGGCCCGACACTTTACGAAAGAACCAACAAACTGGTAGAAAAATACCTTGTCCAAACGTTAACCACACGTCAAAGGCCATAACGTTGTTCCAGAAAAATGTCGACAGAAAGAGATAGTGCAGGATTAACGTGAAAGCCGTGCAAAGCGAAGGTGGATCGATCATGCTAGAGCCGACCATGAACATTAGCTGCGATACGAAGAGCGCAACCGTCAGGTTCATTAAGTTCCTTCCAGCAACCGTTCGAAGCTCGCTGAGGGGGTAGGAAATCGTTTCTTGTGATAAAGTTCTTTAATTATCAACATAGAATCGTTATACCTACCTGAACAGTACGTAGGTTATGAAAGTGACGCAAAGAGATAGCAGTGAAAACAGGGTCAGACCAAAGGTAACCCAGTTGATGATATCAACGACTGGATCCATTTCCGGCTCCGTTGCGACAGATGTCGTATTTGGTTGCTCTGCCAAGTATAGTCAACGAATTTTTAATATTTTCGGTATTAATAAGATTCATAAATATAAGAAGATTGTCATGTTTTATACAGGATAAGAAAGCGCAAGAGAGGGTGTGCAGATTATCCTGTGTAGAGGTTATTAAAGCTAAATCTGTATGTTGAACATGACCAAGATATTGGGAAAGTTTTTGTTTCATAATTAATCCTCCAAGGGTTCTGGCAACGCTGATAAAAGCAGTGCATATAGTTCACGGCGTACTGTTTAGCGACTGCTATCGATTCTACCCTCTTTGTACGGTCGTTTGGCCGAATGGTTAGCGCAACCGATACATATACCGACTCCTATAAAAAACGGTCCTAGGGTCCATCTTGGGTTCAAAACTTGGCTCGGTTAAAAAAAATCTACGCTCTTTCGACAGGCGGTCTACCATTCAGCTAATCAGGGAATAATTAGTTCCTTTTAAGACAGAACAATACAGTATAAGTACTAGGAGAAACGTCATTATCCTCACCTGGCGGAACGTAATCGTCAATGCACACTGCAACCGCATCGCCATAATCTATATACCCATCCTCCCCCACCATCAAACCTCGCGCATCCATCCACAGGGAACCGTTGCTTAGTATGACGTACTCAGATTGATTAAGCGGAAGGTAAATACGGCATGCTGTGGGCGGCGGGGGCGGTTGGGTCAACTGAAACAAGACCAAAGCCGTGAGAAAATAATTTTTGAAACGACTTACGCGTAAAGTTGCTTTTTAAATGTTAACACTTCTGTTTTTCCGAGGTCATCAATTCTATGGTTCCATGACAACTGAACCCCTTACAACTGAACCCCTTACAACTGAACCCTTACAACTGAGCCCCTACAACTGAACCCCTTTAAACTGAACCCCTTTATAGCTGAACCCATTTCAATTGAACCTCTTTACAACTGAACCCTTTTTTTTCAGTTAAAAGGGTTCTGGTATAAGGGGTTCAGCTGAAAAGGGGTTCAGTTGTAGGGGCTCCGGTGTAAGGGGACCGATGAAAGGGGCCCCGGTGTATGGGGCTCAGCTGTCAAGGTGACATAGAATGGAGGAGCTCGGAGACTCAGCGGTGTAATCCCAACAAAGTGGGAGGGCGAGGCAGGCGGATCACCAGGACAGGAGTTCGGAGACATCCTGGCCAACGTACTGAAACCCCGTCTCTACTAAAAAAACCAAAGTGATCTGTGCGTGGTGGCATGCGCCT
>CH002002.1:445552-470939 GCA_000149265.1 Ciona savignyi
GGGGTTCAGTTGTAGGGGCTCAGTCTGTAAGGGGTTCAGTTGTAAGGGGTTCAGTTGACTGGTCACCCAATTCTATACCACGAAGAAATAAAAACTACTATTTCGTTTAGCGAGACACGTTTACCGAGTTTTAAGGCTTACCGAGTCACAAACTACGACCCGAGATTCCTTCATTGAACTATAGATAACTGTGTCTTCCGTCACTGTGATACTCCAATCAAGCAGCTGTGGATACAGACGCGACATAATATTAGAATAGGTCTCTGCTGTGTGTTATTTCAAGTCAAATATATTCATATCGGTACGTACCTGGTACTCTCCTTGCATATAATAGGATTCCGATTTATTGACGTATATGATGCTAGCACCGTTATAAATTGTTGTGATATATTCGGAACTGTTGTACATGACCTTGATTGAATCAACACTACAAAAAACAAACATGAATCACCTTGATCCCAACTTGTTTACATTATTATTAGATCAGGTATACTGTATAGTTAGAAAGATAGAATACTCAACATATACATGTGTCAATAGACACAGCCGACCGGCGTTTGGTCGGTCTGAGTCCGAAAACTTTCATAAAAAGGCCGGATGCGTTACCGCAAGAGCCATGCCGAAAATATATTAAACTAAGCCGCTTACAAATCTACAGTATAATACCGGTTTAAGAATTTTTTTGACTTTAACATTTATAATTGGTTGAATAACTGACTATTAATTGGCAAAGAGATCACATAGCCTATAGTTAAAAAAAACTTTAATTCATTATGGACGCCATCCGTAAATAGTAATATAATTTTCAACCTTTTAGTTATAGCGCATTATTTAAAGATATTTAAGTCACAGATTACTCGTAGAGGGTGTATTAAAAACACTCTTACTCGCATTCCAGCAAAACGGCATGTCGGCTTTCTACAACGGATATTATAAAGACATCGTCTTCAATTATCATTTCTTGAAAGTTGATCACTTCATACAGCGCTTCGGTTAGCTAAAAATGAAGTTAAAATACATGTAAATGCTTGTATGGTTGGATTTTTAACATGCCCGATACCAGATACCATACAGAAAAGAACGGACTATGGTTCCAGTGGTCAAAGGTTTAAAGCTATGCCCCGTAAAAATCTCTCTCTTTATTTATATGGTCACACACATAACTGTATAAATAAACACGTTTCAAAGAACGGCGCAAGTAATGGTTGTTTATGAGTAATTGAATAACCCTTGTAATAGATTTGTCGGTTAACGTATCAACAGGGGCAATTAGTGTTTTTGCTGCACAACATTTTCGACGTGTACCTCCAGTATTTCTTCTTCAGAGTAATTCCCGGGCTGCATAATGATAAAGGACATGGTGAGGTTGACTGAGTCTCCAGTGTCGTTTAACGAGTTGTCTGTAATGAACAAAATAAAAACGTTAGACACATTTTTCCAATGACGTTGTTGAATGGTAGCAATTTGCAACATCTGCAGTGTCCTTTATACGAAGAATGTATTAAAAAATATTGCACGCTTGTACGGTCGGTCATGTGGCCAAATGGTTAACGCGACCGATACATATACCCACTCTTTTATAAAACCTGGTGACGAGCCTATCGTGGGTTTGGCACGGTAAAAAAAATCATTGCACGCAATTAAACCGACCTCTGTAATAGACAATAAATATTGCATGGCCACCCGCCTATTCGGTAAATCGTATCCGACATCAACAAAAATCCGTGTGTTTATTCAAGTAGGAATGGCGCAAAAACTTTTATTGACTTATTCATAAAAAGTAGCATTTTCCGTTTAGTTGGTTTATAACCGATACTGGGTTTGTTTTTATATTAAACAATTTCGGTAATAATTCCGACACTGTTTAATATACAAACATTGCATAACGATAACGAAGCACAAAGAACACAATGTTCAATTGTTCTTTGTGGTGAGCCTTTTGTTGGTTGACATCGGGTGGGTTTATATGCCTATTTACCAACCCCTTTGAATGCATGGCGAAAACTCTGAAAGATTAGTCTAGTGGTTAAGTGCGTCGCCTTTTAGCCGAAAGGCTGCAGGTTCGAAACTTGAGCAAGGTACTTTTTGGACAATGCCCAGCGGTTTAATGGGTTCTACCAAATTGAAGGAACGTGTGAATATCCTAACTATGGTTTAAATTACTTAGTTCGTTTATGGTGACGTTTATCATGCTTCCGTTTAGAAGGTTCTCGAAAAGCAACACCACGTTGTCGCCGAGTTCTTGAGATGAGTTGTAGTTTCGGTTGATATCCGACACTGCTACTTCGATTGAAACAGTGACAGTTCCTGCTATCGGACCGGCCTTTTCCCCACTGCTGTTCGTATGAGTCTCCTGCCCATCATATGATGGCACCGATGCAGTTGTAGCATTCGAGTGTGATTTGTCAACACAACTGTGTGGTTTTAGTCGAGAAGTTAAAACCAATTTAAAGTCGGCATACCGCCCAATTAGAATTCCTACTTACCCATCCTCAGTATATGTAAGGCCGTTAGAGCAAAACACGTATCGGCAATCGCCGGAAAACGGGTCGTAGATCTGACTGGCGTTGCAGGTCTGCATTGGGGGAATCACCACCGTTGTAGACGAGTCCTCATAAATAATTTCAACTGTCCCGTCCTCTTTGAAACGCATCAGCACGGAAAAGGATGGTGGTGACTAAATAGCAATAATTTATCAGTGGGGTGTAGCTGAATATATGTTCTTCACGCACTTATTTCTATCTATTGATTAAAAAAAACAATTTTAACGCTTAATGCGGTGTTTAGGACATTCTACCATATCCTGGTATACAAAGATTGGATATGATGGGATATTCATGTTTATACCCGTGAATGGAAAACGCATGGGGCGTTAACACGCCTGCAATTGTCAGATTACCTTGCGTCCAGCACCGTCGGGTCGGGATACTAGAGTTATTGCAGAGTGTTGTGTATGATTTAGATTTTAGACATTTAATTTGACATGACCCATTATTTCACCAGCTTTAGGCAATGTCCGTTATAAGTGCCTTGATCCATAGGAGACAACTACAATCCTTCTACTTAATGGCGATGTACCAGCTCACCGAGCTAATCGGTCGGACTACCATGCACACATTATCATAAGGCAGTCATTGCAATTTATGGCCATTTTCTCCATTAATTGCATGGGACCGGTCATGTAACACGAAATTCAGTGCCAAATTTTTAAATAAAGATTAAATGTTTTCTTTCTTACCCAGCTACTTGTCTTGTAGTTATTATTGAAAGCTGGAAGCAGCTTTGCATTTGTGGATGCACTGTCAAGTGTCCAAAACGCCTTGTCGTAATATTTTGTCCAAATCCATACCGGGCAAAACATGGTCGGTTCAGCTGAAAAGAGTTATATTAACATTGACATATCTCGTGGGTTCATATATTATATACCTTCCTGGCTGTCTGATTTATCTTTTGGTTGAATGACGATGTGCTCCAAGTCACTCGCGGTATAACCATGACACATGGCACACATGGGGTTTTTGAATAACTTTTTCTCGTTTTCATCGGTATGACCTATAGGTTTAAATATGCTTAAATAAACAATTGCCTTTAGGTATATAAAATATTTAGGTACTTGTAGCAATGACAATAGATTGATATCTCGTGCAAGCATCCGCCAGAGCTCGGTTCGCGAAACCGTCTGGACAAGTTGTGATCAGTGATTGTTCACAAGACCTCAGTGATCTCTTCCAAGCTAGTGACTCCTTTAAAGGTCGTCGTTTATCGACTAACAAATCCTGAATTACTTCGGTTGTACAGAAGTGCTTGAAGTAGTACGCTATTGTTTCAGGATCGCCGGAAAGGACCTATATCAGTTTAGAAGAATTTTAAAGCAATATACGAATGGTAAAATAGTCTGAGTAATCACAGAATGCCAATATGTAAAATGAAATGTAGTATTTTTTCAAAGTGTCCCAATATAAAAACTAATATATATCGGCTTTATAATTTTCGCTTAGTTTTAATGGTAATTGTATTTTCGTGACATATGGTGTAATGTTGGCAGATCTAACCTCTTCAGGCGCGCTTCTCACGCATTGAGCCTTTATCGACCAAAAGTAAATGTCTTCTACGTAATTACACTGAGCACAGAAGGCGTTGCGGTAAGTCCAACCGGTATCACCCAACACCGGCAAAGTACTGACGAAATTCGAGGTCGATTTCTGTATTGGGATAGTGTGTGTAAACAAGTTAATGTCGCGCTGCTCGACACAAATGTTGCACTGCTCGGCAATGGCCTATCCGCCCGCTTGGTCTGGCGGTTAAGTGCGTCGCTTTCAAACGAAAGGTTTCAAATGCGAAACTGGTCGCTAGCTAGTCGGTTGTGTCCTTGGGCAAGGCACTTTACGGACATTGCCTGAACCCAGCGGACTAATGGGTTCTACCAAATTGAAGAAACGAGTCTATCATACACAACACGCTGCAATAACTCCGGTAACCCAACGGTGGGCGCGAGGCGATCTGACGATCGCCCGTGTGTTAACCCCCATTGGTTTTCCGAATCACGGGGATAAAAATGAACTTGCTATCATATACCTCGGTGCACTTTGCGCGAGATACATCGTCCGGCCACGCGTCCGCGCATTTGGTAATCATCCAGTACGACCCTTCAGAAAATGTGTC
This sequence comes from Ciona savignyi, assembly GCA_000149265.1. Taxonomy (NCBI): domain Eukaryota; kingdom Metazoa; phylum Chordata; class Ascidiacea; order Phlebobranchia; family Cionidae; genus Ciona; species Ciona savignyi. Next base: position 450,215 of record CH002002.1, read on the forward strand.
GACCACAACACATTCATACGCACTGTTGTCCGGTAATCTGCTGTCGATTTCTGAGAACCACCAAATTGTTAGTGCGACGGACTAATTCTTAAACAGAATTAGGTATAAAAACGGTCTTAGTGTCCAGTCAACGTGGTTTCGAAACGTAGTCTAGTAAAAATCACAATATAAAGTTCTTTAAAACGTTTAGAGGAGCAAGTATACCATTTAAAGGTGCGAAACCGCTCTCCCGGATCTTAGGACACAAAGAATCAGTTAACATAAAAGATGTGTGTCATGAAATCATGGAGAGTGTCCAGCCGATAGGTGTAAAACTGGTCGCTAGCTAGTCGGTTGTGTCCTATGGGCAAGGCACTTTATGGACACTGCCTGAACCCAGCGGATTAATGGGTTCTACCAAATTAAAGGAACGTGTCCATCATATACAACACACTGCAATATCTCCGGCCGACGGTGGGCGCGAGGTGATCTGACGATTGCCCGTGTGTTAATCCCATTGGTTTTCCCATTCACCGGGATAAACATGAATATCCTATCCTATTCACTAAAACACAATCTTTATGTCACGTACGTTTGGGGCTTCCGACTTCTTGGTCATTGTTGTCGTTCAATAGGGGCATACATTCGGTTTTGTAATCCCAGCAACAATCTCTGCAACAACACTTGTAAGAACGTATAGCTTACCTATAAATATCTAAAACTATTGATATGTTTTTTTTAAATATTAAAACTTGTACCGCTTTTCGCACAGAGGTGATGTTAAAAAATGTGCTTTGAAAGTAACATATTATAGCTTATGAGAGTACGGTCGTGTGGCCGAATGTTTAACGCGGCCGATACATATACCAACTCTATACAAAAACGGTCCTAGTCCCGAGCCCATCATTGGTTTGAAACTTGGCTCGGTAAAAAAAATAAAAAAATTATACCTTATTAGATAGATATAAGTGATATGATATTTAAACAGGAAATTTGTCCTACCCGAACAGTTCACAATCTTGGTCACAAAAGCAGTTAAGATGACCCAATGTTACATTGATTTCTTGCTTGTGGGTAATGGGGTCTTTCACGCATCTTTTTTCGCAAGAGTCGTAAGGTCGACAGGGCTGTTCCAACGTCGTGGTCTGTATTTTACCCATTCCCGAGATAATCATACAAAAATAGCATATACTAAGAAGCAGTATAATTAATCCGTTCATTTTTCCTTTCTATTTTGTCTTTTTACTGCAGATAAGTTTTCGCGAGTATTGATTAAAAAAAAATATCTAAACTATCGGTTTAAAATATGCCTAAACTCAATCAGACTACTCGTTTCGCTAATCGGCTTGTTATGAACTTATCACCAATAAGTATAGTTGATAGCCATTGTCTTCATTCGGTGTGGTTAATCATTGAGCAAACTCAAGATACTTCACGTGCGAATCGAACAGATGTTGCTGTTTGTGGGTTTTGAAGCGTGTATTATGTAAACACTGGGAAAACTTTGCTCTAATGTGTTGGCATACCGTGTAATTAATTATGTCTAATGACAAGCTTATTCCAAGGCTACGAATAATTTTAAATGCGAGTCAATTAAAGGGCAATGAAAACTTTGAGCATGATATTTATTATGGGAAATTTAGAAATGGAATACATGGTGTTTTAGATATGCTGGGAACAAGATAGAAAATTGATTTATAGTTAAAGACATACAAAAAATCTGTGAAATAACTATCGCTCACTAAAGCGTTCTACCAATTTAAAGGAACGTCTCAATCATACACAACCTATACGTAAATAGGTTCGGTAACTCGATATTAACGCCTCTTGCGTTTTCCCATTCACGACGATAAATAAGAATATCCTATAATTTATTAGTATCCTCCATTTGTATCAATTTGTATTGTGAATCCTTACGGCCACAGAAAAAAATATAACAAATAGGAATGTTACGACCAAAGATAATACACGAGAAAGACATAATCATAAGAAAAATTTTAAAAGTAAAATCACTAAAAAATAAAATGACATTAAAAAAATAACAAGAAAGGTCACAAAGGGTCATAGTCACAAGAAAAAACTTAAAAAAGAAAAACCACAAGAAATAGATCACAAAAAAATGACAAAAAGGTGGGGGAATACATGTTTATTTATAATCTTTGTGATTATGGGTACACAGAATAGGATATTCATGTTTATCCTGGTAAATGGAAAACCCAATGGGGTTAACACGGGCAATCGTCAGATCACCTCGCGCCTATCGTCGTCGGGTAACCGGAGATATTGCAGTCTGTTGTGTATGATTTAGACGTTCCTTCAATTTATTAGAACCCATTAATCCGCTGAGTTCAGGCAATATCTGTTAAGTGCCTTGCCCAAAGACACAGCCGACTAGCTAGCGACCAGTTTAGAACCTGCACGCTTTTGGCTGAAAGGCTTTGCACTAAACCGCCAGACTAACCAGTCGGATAAGAAGATGACACATATTTCCTTTTTTTGGTTAAAGGCTTGACACGTATGTCCTGTTGCGCGGAAATATTTCACAATTAGTAACTTATTGATTGTTCAATAACATGATTTCTACATATGACAGACCCGGAAAATTATTTTAATTATTTAGCATCCAGTTGTATCTGTTGATCGGTAATTACTTATAACGTTTTACCCGCCACAAGCAAAAGCATTGTCTACATATCTATGCATTTAAATAGGCACTTACGTGTTAGTCATTATGTGTTGTATTTTTTCGAATCACATTAAATGACCTTTCCCATGACTATAATGCCATCATACAAAGCTGTCAATCGCATATTTGATGATTCAATCTAGAAATGGAATGTTGACTCCAAAAATTCCAAAGAACGTCTAGAAAACTTTAACCTTTAAGTGTTTTATTTTGAAATATTACTGATTTCAGTAGAGTAGCGTTTTTGTGGATTTACTTGAAAATGAAGAGGATAATCACGATGCTCCGGTAGCATTTATTTGACGTTGAATCCGCTGTGGTGTTGCGTGGTTGATGCGAATAAAAGTACACATACCTCTACCCAGATTTAGACACTTAAACGTTCATGAAAATATGTCCCTAAAAGATTCTACCAGAAACTGAAATTTACGGTTGGATCTGTCAATTATAAAAAAAAATCGAGTTGAACGTTTTGCATAGTTATTTTTTGTTTTTTGTTGTTGTTTTTTTTGTATACCAAATACACCAAAGGTGAATACATTATTTAGAAAACATGGGTATCAAGTTTGAATTGGTAACTTGGGAACCTCATTAGTTTCTCTTTGCATAAAGTTGTACCAGGAGTGATCAGATAACCAGAGAACCGATTTTTGCAGCCACAAACATATATTTATTTTTAGCTTCTTGTGATGTGTGTCGTGAAAAGAAATCAATATGAATAAACTTGTAAACAAAAGTTAATAAACTTTGGTAGGAATAGTGGGATTGCTATTCCTAGAGGTTGGAGAAATCGAAATTCTATACAAACCATAAATGGCAATGATTAGATAACAAACACTCAGCGTAAATAATCGCTTTGATTTGCTTTAGCCTAAACAAACTGGTCCAACGACAATGGGTGTGTAAAATAAGATCAATCTACACCTTAAGGATGACGCTAGGATTTAAAACAATTTTGGATATGTTTATAAATTAGAGTGTGACTTCAATTTAAATATCCGCTTATTAAATCACTTAAAACACCCCCAGGTATATCCTAACGCCCATGTAAGTATCTCATACAGTAGTCAACTCTCTTAAAGCATTACATATAATGGCGTTTATACATGTTATACCGTCACTTTAATTGCTTATCAGCGGTGATCAACTTAAACATCCCATCCTAACCTGTAACTCCTTGAATCTATATAAAGTAATATATGTTAGGACGTTTTTTTGCAGTACATAAAGTTTTTGGTGTGATTTATTACAGCACATATTACATTGATACCTTTATCATAGAACAGTACATTTAGCGACAGATTTTTTTTTTAAATTTTATGTTTAACTAAGCTCCATGCTTAATTAAAAAAGCATCATTTGTTAAGTGGTCAAATCTAACAGTTTTTTGGTCGCATATTTGGGATCGTTAACAAAATTTCGAACATTCAAAACCACTACTGGGATCAATGCTTTTACATAGTTGCGAAACGTATTGGCGGACGCGTGTTCTAGATGGCCAAAAAGAACTCGGAACGGAAGATATTCAAATAGCCTTGCTTCTTTGCGATCGGGGGAGTCTGACTCGAAAAGAAATTATACAAGCTTAGTTTCAGAACGTGGACAGTGCTGTAATGTTGAAAGTGCTTTCGGATTCCGATTATTGAGGTTGGTTTCTCACACTGCTGGTTCAATTTCAAGAAATGTTTTCTAATTTGTAAATAACACTCGAACTCATTAATTCCACTCCAACCTGTTTTGACTGTTCCTTCTGAGTTCCGCTTTTTTTCATTGTGACCTTTTATGTCCGATTGTCCTGATCTTACGTCACATCCTTCTGAGTACCGCCTTTTGCCATTGTATTTATCTCCAAAAACTTCAAGTCGAATAAGATTAGTGAGTTGACCGTCACTAATAGTCTGGTTGTCAAAAATATGTCTGATACGTTTCATGTTCAATTTGGTTTAACGATAACTTCAAAAAAATTTAATAGGGACCTGAATCTGGTAGCATCCGACGTACAGTAGCAAGTGGTCTCAGGATGAACAAAATATGTTCGTATCTTTTGCGATTTATTTTTACTATTGATTTAGCGATTGACAGGTGTATGTGAAGTCGAGAAAACAAAACGTGCGTTTATGTCTGATACACACCCTTGTTTTTCCATTTACAGAGATAAACATAAATATCCTATCCTATTCTATATCCTGTTTGGATTTTTTGGATGTTTACTGAGTTTTCATGATTTCTTGGTTCGTTGATTGCCTGATTTACTGTACTTTTTGGTTGGTTGTATCTTGTTTTTTTTAAGTAGCTTTTTGCTGTCGAATTATTTTACAATGCGTCGGAATGTTACTAAATCTGTTTTGCTTGTGAACCTGTGTACTTTAGTAAGTCCAATACTCCAACCTAGTTTTAATGGTAAAAATAGAAGCGTGAATATTAATAATAGAAAGAAATTATTGGGAATCAAAGAGAAATTCAAGTCTGTGTAGCTGGTGCCGTACCGCCTCAGTATTATAAAAGACTTAAATTTAAATGTTCAATATCAATTTCCCTAGTATGTTTTGATTATTTGCTCTTATATATTCTGAACATGCATACTTATTGGGGGGTGGAAACAAATTAGGATTAGTCGTTTAAATGTTGCCTGCATAATGAAGGTATCTCTGGGGTTGTTAACACGGGAGAATTGTCACCGGCATTCTTCAAATTTCCTCACGAATACCCGTGGAAGGGGCTATCACACGGATGATTAACAAATTACCCTGCGGCACCGGTAGGTTACCAGAGCTAAGTCAGTATGTTTTACGTTCGAGACAACCCTTTGATTTATTAAAACCTAGTATGTCACTGGGTGCATACGATGTCCGTTCAGTGGCCTTACCAACGAAAAAACGTCTCTTTAGCGGCTGGTTTCGATTTCCCAACCTTTCGACTGCCGACACGCTTGCCCAAGCGGTTGCGTGTAGCACCAAATAAAGGCATGTGCAACCAAAGAAAATTTTATAAGAGGATTTATTTTGCATACAAAGGCCATCATTTGCAGTGTCTTAATTTAATGAGCTCAATATTTGTATGCAAAAGATGTGTTTTTTTAACAATAGATGTTTGAATAGACTTTTGTTGACATGTCGCAGTAAGCGGATGTTTGAAAATCAATAGGTGATCAATAAATCGGTTTTCTCACTAGTCTATGAAAATCAAACATACTCTCCAAGAATAGTTGAACTTTAGTACAGTCAATGGGCTACAAAAACATGAATAAAAACGGGCTAAAATTCTAAAATTAATATAGTTCTTGTAACAAGTAATATTTGCATTTGTGTTTTATTTCAACGAAAATTTGGATGCAACGAAATCATAAAAAGAAGAAATTAGTGCGTAGCAATGCTGTAGGTGTACCGTTTTCTACTCCGCTATAAAATAAGAACGAAAAAGCAGTCTGAATTAAATGATATGAAAGCTACCAGTCAATCGACTGTAGAATGTTCATCTTGATGGTAAAATAGCACGGAATCTGTCAATAACTGGTTAAAAATGGGGAATACTTGCTAAGTTATCCTACAATAGGACAACTGGTATTAGTTAAAAAAGCCACGGAAGAAATACACAACTATCATTCACGGCTAAGGCGCAAACTTTATAATAGAAACTATGAAAATGAGAATGCCAACCCGCGACACCTTTAATATATGAAGTGTAAACTGTTACAGCGTCGGGTATAATGTAAAATATAAAAGAACGATTTTCGGGTCACCAAGTCAGTGATAAGTTTAAAAAAAACGATGCAGCGAGGTCCGTTTCGCAAGGCAGCACTGTCGGAAGACTTCTTTGAGCGCTTCGTGGACGACCAGGCTAGCACATTTGCGTCATCGTGCGGTAGACGGTGAGGTAGTCTGAAGTTCGAGTGGTGGAAGCAAAGAGGAACCAAGGAACCTGAGAAAACATCACGATAAGCGATTACAATACTTACACGATCTAAAACAATTTATCAAGAATTTTTAAATTTATTTAAGAAGAAAAAGAAACGATCACAATAACGACCGAAAAATATGGTTGACAGATATAAACAAAAATATCGATATACAACACACATATTTGATAATAAACTAACTCTCCGATACGCATTGGGTATAGTGACCGTCATTTATTTAATTATAACATAAACAATTCAATTTAACAGGCATTGAATAGATGGCAGTAAAACAGAGCCTGCCGCAAGCGCAATAAAATACCTGGCTCGCTTTTGACCGTATTTGGCGCGAACGAACGACGCCAGTACAGCACTGGCGAGTAACCTAATATCCGCTCCCGTCTGTATCCCTTTGCTGTTAGTCCATGATCTGACTTTCACACGAGGGTTCGTTCCTCGGAAAGTTTTACTTTGCACAAATAACCCGAACCGAATCTCGGAAGGAATTTGGAAGTTTCCGCGCGAGCACACACATGCAACGCGCGAGCCACGCTAATCCGATGTGTCGGTTTGATAAATACTAAAATCAGTCGGTATGTCACGAATGCATGTGCTGTTTAAATACAATAGCCCGACAACTCTCTTCGGTTCGAATGTTTTTGAACGACGCTTAATCTCGAACGAGATAAATATTTTGAACAGGTCGCGGCGATAATGAAAGCAAAATGTCAGTAAACGAGATGATTATCGGATTGGAAGGAAGCCCAAAAATGAACAGCACGCGTAAAATCGTTGTAAAAACAAAAGCCATCAGTTAAACATTCTTTTAATACCAAAGAATTCAATACTCTCATGCTAATATTTCAACGACTAGATTACGACGTAATTTACAAATAACGCAGATTCGATTACGAGCAATTTCTTCGGATCGCATTAACGCAGTCCAGATAACAAGATTGTGGTTTATGAAATCTATGGAAAAAATACCTAAACCTTAGCACCAATTAAAATAAATAGCATGCTAATATTTCAACTAATATAATAATCTTTGCTGTATTTTATATGCATATCTTCACAAGGTATGTTTGCTTGGAGGAAACGGCATTCGCGCAGTAAGTGAAGAACCTCGTGTATACGTTGATGCGGGTGACAGACTAGGTTCAGTGGAACGCAAAATAATTGAAATTCCGGACAAGATTGGACTTGCCAGTGCAGCAACGACAAACAAAGAATTGGAACAAAAGACAGCAAGCGGCGGTCAATTGCCGTGCCGCACTTATTATTTGGATAGGATAGGATAATAATGTTTATCCCCGTGTAAAGTGCCTTGCCAAAGGACACAACCGACTAGCTAGCGACCAGTTTCGCACCTGCAACCTTTCAATTGAAAGGCGACACACTTAACCGTCAGACTAACCGGCCGAGTTTGCCTCAGTACACCAACAAAAGCGGAACTTACTTAGTGGTGAAGGGACGATCATACATCCGACTCTTTCGGAACTCCAATACCAATGGGAACGTTGGTGTATGTGTGCATCCGCGGTGGTATAGGCGGTGGCGACGATAAGTAGGGTTGGGTCCGTATTTGTGGGGACGAGGGAAGGCAATAACCCTTGTTTGAGTCAAGATGGTGGAGGGGTCCATACGCCCTTTGAGCTCGAGGTGTAGTGGGTGATATCACCTTCGGAACATGGGGTGATGCTGGGGGCTCACGGTGGGGAAGAGAAACTGGGATTTTGGGTGAACGAGGGGAGGGGTTGGATGATACAGAGGACTTTTTGCAAGCCATCAACCAGCGCATGACCCGCGCGTTTTTCTCAATAATGCTGACGGATGGCACATGCGCCAATCCAGCAGTCATGGGGTCCACTTCCATGGGTGATGCTTCGTCAGGGCTGTCCCTCACATACGCAGACGCACCTAGGAACATTGTAGGTTTAAAAAACACAGTTTTAAAAATAGTTTGTGATGGGTTAGACTTACCAGCAAATGAGAAGTCTGATTCACTGCTGACTGGAGCAGTTGTGAACAAGGTATCATTGGCAATAGGGAGTGGTGAAGCAATCAACTCTTGCATACCCATTGTAGAAAAAAATCGGTCCAGTTCAGACTGAAACAAACTAACATCGGATTTCGACCTGGAAGGAAAAGCTTGTAAAATCAAAGATGTTGTATGGTGGTTTCTATATCTACCTTGCTCTATTTCGCTTTAGTGATGAATTCCTAGATGATCCAGGAGTTCGCTTTAGAGAAGAGTAAGGGGTGGAAGAAGAGGACCTTGAGCTTTGAGGAGGCGTCATTCTAGCGGCCTGAATTTTAACCAAGTTACATACATTGATACGTACAGGTTAGGTTACATATTGACATTGGATAAAATCGGTAAACAAGACATCAATACTTTGAGCTCTGAGGAGGTGTCATTCTGGCGGCCTGAATTTTTACCAATTTACATACATTGATACTTATGTTAGGTTATTACATTTTGACATTCAATGCTGAATTTACAAAATTATTATTTACACTGCCTGTGCAGCAAGAAACACAAAACGAACCTGTTTATGAGGTGATAAAGTGGGAGAAACAGGGGCATTGGTGTGACGCTTTGAGTTTCCTCGCGAATAAGGAGCAGGTTGCATGGAGTATGGGTAAGTCGGTTTCATTGGGGAGGAATAGGGCATCATCGTACGCTTTGATCGCCTCGGTTTTAAATCAGATGCGGTAAGAGCTGAATTACGACATGTTTGGTTAATATCATGATTATTTTAGAAGATTTTAATTTTGCATGTTGTGAATTTAATTTTGCATGTTGTGATCTGTTAGCTGTTACACAAGCAAGTGTTCAAATTGTCTTTTTTTAAAGAATTTTGTAATTGATTTGGGGTCTGCAGGGAGCTATCATAACAGTTGTATGTTTGTATCCTTATGCAAGGCACTTAACAGATATGGTCGGTGGATTAATGCGTTGTTTTGTAATAATACCGAAAAAATGTCTTATTTGTACACATCACTCAGTCATAGCTCTGATAGCTCGCTGGTGGGCATAAGATAATCTGATGATTGCCTGTGAGATCGTACCCCCTACATTTTACTATTCACTGCAATAAAATATAAATATCCTATCTTCAGTGAAACAGTAAGTAACATAACATTAAGTAACATGTTATGTTACATAAGAAACATTAGTAAACTAACCAGTTAATGGCTTGTTAATATCCCCTGATGTAGAACTCGAAGTGTTCTGAGATTTCATGGTATTCAGTGCTTCTTCTCGGTTGCTTCTGCTGAGTGAGCTGCTTCTATGACATTTACGGACAAGTGTGAATAGGATAGGAGAAAATTATAATACTATTACATTACAACATGAGTAATACTGTGTCATTACATGGAAACACTGGGCTCACCTCATTGAGTATTCTGGAGCAACTTCGCGTCTTGATCTTGGAGCGAGCATCGGGGAATTAGGTATTCCTCCCTGCACATCTGCAGTGGGAGCCAGATCAATGCGGTTGAGTGGCTGAGACGTGTTTTGATTGTCGTAACGGTGGGACCAGCGACGAGTATCGTGGTGCTTCTCCCCGCTACTGCTCGTTCCGGTGTTGCTGTCGCTACGGTAACCCGATCTTCGTCTTCTTAATGAATCTGGGGAAGATCCAGAGGAAAACTGACGTCGTAATGGCGCTTGGAAAAACTTGTTGTCCGACCCAATGTCCACGTCATTCGCTCCACAGTTATCAATGTCGTGTTCGGCGACTGGTGTTTTTGATCTAGAACTTTCAGGTGTTTTTGATCTGGCACCAACTTCGGTGAAATCTTGGGACGCTGAAAAACGTATCGAAGTATCCTCATCTCCAACTATTGCTCCGTCCTGTCCAACAAGAGTCTTACAATCCATGCTCGCGTCAGGAGACATGCTGTTATAAGCAGTATCCATATCATCATCGCATTCCAATGGCGTGAATATCTCTTCCAATGCTTCGGCGATGCTTTTCCTTACACCTGGTCGATTTTGCAGAGAATCTATAACAAAATTGTTGACAATTAAAATTGCATACAGACATACTGGTTCCAAAAGCAGTGGAATCATGAATAACACTTGCCTTCATGCAGGGAAGATCTGTGGCTTGACTTTTTCAGTTCAGTGGCAGCTGGAAGACGACTCCAAGACTTACGTTGACGCGGCACAGCGTTTAAAGGTGATGTGATGTTGCAGGAATCAGTAATCAGTGAGGACGGGTCATATTCAATTGTCTTCCCCTGCAATCAGTGGAAAAATTTAAGTGTGTAAAACAGAATTGACATCAGTACTATTATACCAGTAATACACAAAGTGCAAGTTGACGTAAATATATCTCTAGTATATATATATGAACCAAGTGAATTCTTATACACACACATACGTAACACTTATTTACATTGCAGACTAAACTGTTTACCAGGGACAATTGTAGACTCTTGTCCATTGTATGAGCCAAATCCCAAGATCTTCTTTTTAATCTTTGCGATGAAATCCGTTTGATGTTGGTCGTACATCTTTTCATTTCCAATATATCATTTTCTACGTGAAAAAATACAATGCTTTACTTAAAGGTTTAAACAAAATAATCAAAGATTTGCTATGACGTAATACTGCACTAAAATATTTTAAATTAAATTTTAAAAATGGTCTAACCTTTTGCAAGTTTTTCGTCTCTTTCTGGGACACTAAGCCGCCTTGAAGCATTGGTTAAATGGTGATTGGAATGTCTTTCAGGGTTAATTTCAACTGATTTGGAAATTGTAATATTATACATGGCTGTGTTGTTTTCTATTACAGAAAGCGGCCTTCCTTTATGAGAGGTTTTTCCTGCAAGGGTGTTGCTTGTAGATTCAGAGATATATCCAAGTGTCTGTTTCGGGACCATTGTAAACGTTTTTGAATTTTTTCTTCCAGTGACGGGTGAACCATTCATGACTTTAAGGTCATTATTTGGTCGAATTAGAGCATTAGCAAATTTTCTTCCTCCGTTGTCTGCGCCAACCTTTTTTAAGTTTTGTCGAACATGTTTCAGTTGCGTTCTCGGGCTCATTGTTGGGCTATCGGATAAAATGTCATCTTTGGAATGATTCTCACATACTTTATCGCTCTTGGTATGTCTTACATCTCTATTGCGATGAACATTTGCACCAACACTGGCTGAACGAAATTTGCTGTTTCTGGTTTGAGTGCTCGATCGAGATTGGCGTCCTTTTGTCATATCAGTATCATTGCTAACACCAGCAGTTATCGTGGATTTAACAGCCCTGATACTCTCCTTCGCCCTGTTTAAATAGCTTGATAGAGTTTTTCCAGTTCTACCCTCCTTTGGAGAAGAGCCTTGCTGGGATTTTGAGGCTGGTGTGCATGCAACCATGTGGTTTTCATCTTCAGGAACGCCCTGTCTCGATCTACTAACTGCTGTTGCACCATGTTTTGGAAGATAAATATTTCGTTGTTCAGAAGCGGATCTGTTTCGTTGTTTCTGATTTATGTTTTTTGATGAAATAGCAGCATCAGTATTTGATCTATTCAACCGTGTGTGTGCATTTAGGGAAGGGGAAGGTGGGGTGTTATTCTGAAACCTCTTTATCCTTTCATTAAATGAGCACTCTTGTTTACTTGGTTTCGAGCAGGTTTGAGGTACATGATCCAAAAGTATGTCATTGGCAGTATTGTCGCTTGCATCATCACAATCCATGATAATAGGGGAACCAGTAGACGAGGTGCCCATCGAATGTGTACCAGTACTATCATTGTGGGGCGATGGACTGGTGTATATTTCTGCACAAAAGTGTTTTATTGATGCTGTTTATTATATTTATCTTGTGACTAGTTGTTAAGTTGTTACCTGTTGTTATCCTCCTTTGCCTTGCCTTTGCACTTTTGACATATTTGAATTTATCTGCCTCCAATCTTTCAGCAGCCGTTTTCCGCCCAGTTGAATCTGCAATTTAATCCCAAACAAGACATATTTTAATTATCTATTTAAACTATTATTATAGGTAAGTTTAACTTATATAGCTACTAATAAGTAGACTTACTTTGTGAGTTAATACTTGTAGATCGGTAGTAGTCTGCGCCTTTGTTTAAAATTCTTAATGGTGCCTTCCCAGAATTGGGATTATTATCCATAGGTGCCATTACACTGATTAATCCCAAACAAATGTACATTAAAACACAAAATAACAGTTACATATAAAAAATCGTTTTTCAGTCATCTGTTAAAAAGAGGAAATATAAAAATAATTTTATTATAAAAATAAGACACTTTAATATTGGCCTACATAAAGACTGGATCTGCTCCAAGGTACTGTATTGGTTAGGTAAAAACTGTGTTTAATCAATGATTGTAAAACCATTTTTATGATCATTGGTTTAATCAAGCAGATGGTAAGTTTTAGGTCAATTTGGGGAAAACCCACATTTGGAATGAACTCAAACTAGAACGGATGGCGCCAAAGTAATAAGGTCACAATCGCTGAATGTAAGTTCTAACGTGTGCCATAACACGGTTATAACAATGCCTGCTTGCCAACTGCTACTGCTACAACACTCAAGCGAGCACCACTTGAACGTAAATAGTTTTTAAAAAATCGAAAAAACTATCTTGTGAGACAATAATTGCACCACGCATCGCAAACGTTTAAAGCTTTCGCACGAGAGTAGATTACTGCTAGTAGGTCGTGCATGTCAGCAACTAAACTCCATGCGGTGCCTTTCTTGCTCTGCAGCTTTACATGTATTTCCTACCTCTAAAAAATTAAACTAGCAATTTACAACCTTTTAACAGTCTGGAGTATCATTTCTCAATGAGACATCACTGTAAATCTACCACCGCCATTAGAATAAGTTTATTAACTTAAAATGAAATACCCGTTTCTCCTTTCAAAATACGTATAAAAAATAAACGGTGAAAATGTCCCTACGGGCTTACACATTTACAATAACTTGACCTCCGTAAAGTGAGTAATTCTTTGTTGTCTGTAAGGTTTCTTTATTGACCTAAAATAGATGAATCATGGAGCCTACACTGTCAATACGTAATCGATTAGGATGGATTCCATTAGTTCGAACCGATATACAAGTATCCAATGAAGCATACCAGTATCCCTTTATTTTAATCTCGTAGTCAAACGCCTACTACGCATATACCTGTTTTTGTTTAATAATCAAATTTTAAATTGTGATCAAAATGATATCACAGTTGCAAACTTAACTAGCTTACACCTTATATTTGGGTATCTGGTGGTGCCTGCTGACCATCAAAGCTGGACAGACCAAATGTCAGCTAGATCTTTGCATCTGATATCTGTTCCTTTAGCTTGAGCTGTATATCTGATAGGTTTCACTTTCCCACAAGATTGTTTCTGAAGAATAGATAGGAACACGAAGAAAGCACTCCTAAATTCTTTCTACGCCAATGACAACAAAACGATTGCGCGATTGTATTAACTCACCATCGAACTAAATAACCAAACAATGGGAGGCTGCGGCGGCACGCCGTATCCAACTATTTACACGAGCAATCTAATTGTGGCAAGCGTCGAGTTGTGGTTAAACTTTAGCCTGAGCTGAAGGCAGCGCAACTAAATGAATGATTCGGGTAACAAGATAAGAAATGGCTTTTTACCTATGTATACTTTATTAAACCGAGAAGAGAAGCCGATCAATAAAAATGACTTTCAGAAAATGGTTGCAAAAATTTCCGTATATGTAAAACTATTTGCAGATATACAACTGTTACTAAAAAAACGATTCACAGTTGGGATGTGGCCAGCGAGTCGCCTGCTGCGCATTGACGTCATATCCTCAATATTTGTTTTCGGCAACACAAAACCGCTGTCCACAAACGCACTCAAGCAAGTGAAACTAATTAAGAAATCTCGCAAGTCCAGCTGAAAAGGATGGAATGTCAGCTTCTCCCAATTCGTAATTAGAAGACTTCCTATGATAGAATTACCCAGTAGAAAATAAAGGGGATCTTAAACGTAGCCCACAATAAAAACTTATTTTGTAAATTTGTCAAACCAATACGTCAAATTATAATTAACTACAAATAATTCATGCAACGGAAAACAAGGCTATGGCGCTAAACACTAAACGAAGCTACTTCAACATTTACTAGTCAATGCCAGCATTTCGTATCTGCGCTTTCAAATTAATCGCTTTAAATTGTTTCAGATGACCCGGTCGGTCCTTTATAAACAACACCCACCAGATAGTTAACGATCAGTCGATCTATAAACAAACAGATGGTTTATAACTGGCTATAAAACTGTTAACTGTATTTATGTAAGAGTACGTAGAACATGAAACAGAGCATATATACATACGACTAGTATATAATTGACTTACTCTTACTCGTAACTTTATTAAGTCGAACAGGTCTAACATAAATAATCCAAAACGACGACCGCAAAATGGCACTAAACTTGTTACAGTTCAATACCCTATCGACCCATAACAACTCCACAGCGTCTTGTGTATTCGAAGTGCATGTGTGCTACGTGCTGATGGTTCTTATGAAAGTCAACGTTATATTGGGCGGGAAAATAAACGGACGTTCGAACTTAAAGAGATAAAACTTCCGAGCAGTAGCTAAGTGCGTACGAATGCGATACTTAGGCGACCACAGCAAGTCCTCAAAATAAAGTTGGTTCTAAGACGTCATTTGTTGAAACGCAAGCACTCCGTCTACTTACTAATAATTTTGATTTATGATGCCCGTTTCTTCTATTCTTCTGAGTGGTATTGTTTAAAACTGTCTTAAGATAAAAACATAAACTTAAAATAGTATATAAAATTAAAAGCTAAAATGATGCTATAGAAAATTGTCGATCTTATCGCTGATAGTTTAATGTGGTCCCTCCTGAATTGAATGGGTCGCCACCTCGTCACACAAGCTATGTTACTTTCACAGCACGATTCTGACAACTGTGGGTGGCTATTGGAATATCCAATAACCACATGAGACATACATCGGCTGGTAATCATTAACTTGTCGGATTAAAGACAAGTTTGACTGTATTGGCGAAGGAATACATAATAAACTACATGATGTACCGTTAAGTATGCTTTAACCGACAAACGGTGAAGTAGATAAAGAAACACGGGTTATGTAAACAGCACATGCTACATCTTGCCAATGGTACACGTTAATATTACAAAGCCTATCCTATCAAAATAGTTTTCATGTCGCATAATGATATTTCCTATGTAGGACATATATACACATATATAATTAATGACTGTTGGGACGATGGCTTTCCGTTGGCCGCTGGTTTATCAATACAACTGATAAAACTTTGAAAATCAATAGCAAATTGATTTTACGGTGTCTACTGATTACGCTTTCACGTAATGATCGAAAAGTAGGAGCGAATTTCATTATATTGCAATTAAGCACACACGTCTGCATAATTCATTACTATCGTCTTTTTGGAAATCAATTCGCTAACATAAATGTTAGTAATAAAAATTGAACGTGCCGAGATGATTAAACGGAAACATTATTTACCATTATATACTTTGAGCAATTATATTTAACAAGCGGAAATTAATTACGCGCTCAAGTTAACGTGCTTTTAACTGAACCTTAATTTCCTGGGCGTTAACTCCATGTATCGAGCTTTACATGTTGGGCATATACACAGAAGTAAACATAGAAATCGAACACCAACACATACAGAAAGAAATTCCCTAGATCACTCGAAACAATCGAAACATAACACCCTATCACGTGACTTCCGCTTCGGCAATATAAAACTCCGATGAAATCGAAGATGTAACGTAAGTCGTTTGTGACACAATAGCAAACTTACGTACTATGTCCGTTTTTGTATTGTTTTTCTTTGTGCTAAACCATGATCTTGACTCGAGTGTCAATTTGTGCCCTGCTCATGGCTTGTAAACAAAGACTTGGGGAATGGTCTGTTGCACATAGGCGAATCGGCCTCGATTTGATTGAAACCATAGATCGGTTGCCAGTCTGGAGCCTCTTCCAAAGCATCGGCCAATAATTTAACTGCCTTTCCTATTGTGTGCGGCAATAAAACCGATCTCTTTTGTTAAATTTCGAAACGCGACTGTACTGACATTATGCAGCAAAAGTTAAAGGCCTTTAACTCGCTTTGCCGTCATATTGAATCAAGTTGTAATATATGAAACTATTTTACACCTGTTTATTTGCACATTTATCTGTGAATATCAGCAAAATAAAACATCTATTTGGCCTGATTTGCCCGCATCTTATCCGCCTTAGGCGATATTGCACAAAACCTGTCCACGCCTTTGTGTATCGCCACTGTACGTGTATTTTACACGTCGAAATCCACGAAACCCTTACTCATCTATCCTGTGAATATTGTAAAACACATAGACAGCCAATATATTGCAACCGACAGCTGCAGGTGTTACGTAAGGTTCGGTAATCCCGCATTCGCTATACAGCTGTCTCTCCCGAGAGTAGCCTACCTAGGTATAACCTGTACATGCGCATTTAAGTTTCCGACATTCCATCAGGTGCTTTAGTTAGCCCTAAACTGCTTACCATATACGCTATTGTTTGTTTACTGAACTGAGTACTGCAACACAATCCAAATAAATTGTGTTTTTAAATTGGAAATGGATGAACTGTAAACATAAGGTCCTCGACATGATATCGCATCCGACGCGATTCTGCACTCGACTCGGGTCGATACGTTGCCCGTCCAAGCGAACACTTCAGATGTAATAATAACTGAATATCAGCATGTCCTTACTTCCAGTGCTTGCCAATTATATCGCCTGATGGTCTTGCGAAGCATAAGAGCGAAAAGAATTACAGGCCATCGCCAAATTACCGAACGAAATCCGACGTTAAATATTTCGTGGGTCGCTGGTTTGAGCAACGAACACATGCATAATTAATCCGCTGAGACATTATTAGCACTGGCAAACGCCAAGGGCGAGTCTGATTTTCTAGTTTGCTCAAAATAACCGAAAAAATATATTAAAATACGGAAGTCATTGACATCGCTTCAATGAACACAAATCATTACCTCACTAGCTAAAAGAAGCCCGTATAGGTATTTTAATCAAACATGTTTAGAACTTAATCCCAACCACTATCGATTTCATCTTAAATGATTTACGACCATTCCAATCAATACATTATTTAGTTCTTATGTTGCCCTCAATCACAATGAAACAGAATCAAGTTATTCCTCTGGTTAAAAGTTGCGACTTGTTATCATTTCCTGCGTGACTTATAGAGGGAGGATTGTGTATCATTACGTCATCAGTCATCGGACAGGAACACGTAATTTCGAGGTTGGGTGGAAATGGCACACTTTGAAGTTACTTAAAACCCTAATCAGATAAATGTAGAATGAAAAAATACAAAATAATATGTCACAAAATATCTACCCATGGCCTGGTTAATAATTATGCCTTGTGCACAAAGAGATAATAAAGGGTTACGATCGCTTTGTCGCTATGTTGTTAACAGCGATAATATGAGTTCCCCTTGCCTAAACACCGTAACTACACAGCAGAAAACAGCGAGGTACTGGACAATCAACGGTGCGACGTCCAAACATTCTTTATGTCAACCAGGTATGAGGGACTTGCGTTGTCAGTTTATTTTAAGCTATTGGAATGCGAATCGCGATGTGCCTTACTTGCGCCGAAAGAGCAAAATGCGCCCAAGTATGACCTCCGCATAATAAGCCTCACAAACCGCTACTTGTTCGGTCAACTTCGCCAAGAACTTAATACGAATTTCCTGTGACGGTATTCGCCAACGCTTTACATACACAATGCGGCGAGCACGGAAGTAAATTTTGAGTGGGTTAATTGGCACACTCCGAGTTCCGAAAGTTAATATCCGCTTCGTTCGTCAAACAAATACCAGTCAACACTAATCTTCCGTCTAATACTAATGTACTCACCCGTATGACAATAGGATTTCATCATTGTACCCAATTGCATGGCGATAAACCGATCTATACCAGTTGTCACGCGGTAATGCATTCACACGGTGGTACGAACGGTTTCTGAGAAAAGGTCACGAATAATAGCGGCTCGTTCGGTCGAATTGTATCGGGTAAAACTGTTATTAAGCTAATTCGTAGTCCATCGCAATTAGAAAACGTATAAGGCTGTAGGGCATATATCTTACATATATTGATCGGATATACAATTTTTAACGATTGATGCAATAAGGTTACAGTTATGGTCGCGGCAAGAAATAAATCGGTCGTCGACTTAACAAACACATTACTACTAAAAAGAAGTATCTAAATTAAATTACTAACACAATAAGTAATAAATAAGACACGTTTTAAAATACGCCCAACCTTAAACTATCGGAATTTCTTAGTTAATCACACATAGGGCTTCAGATATTTATGGTTTTCCCCGTATAGTTCATATTTACTATTCCGTGGTTTTAATTATTAAGCTTAATACTTAAATAGTATGTTTGCAAATATGCCCTATGTGAGCTAGATTCCATCATTTGCATGCATGACTATTACTTTCATTCTCTAATATGTAAAAATTGGCTATACTCAATATCATTGATTGATAAACTTTTCCCTATATTTTAATTATATCCTTATTTAAATGGCGTGTTTTAACTACTGTTTGTTTTGCCGTCTTTTCCTGTTCCTGTTAGATGATTTGATTCGTTTGCCATTTTTAAAACTGGCCCAAAAATGAATAAACTAATCTAAACTAATAAACTAAAAGCAGGTATGAAAGTACGAAACTTGACAACGTCACTGCGGAATGACTGTCTGTATGAATGAGAACTCTCAACAAACAGGCCGATCCTCTATTTGGAGAACAAAACGAAAGGAGAAAGGCAGGTCACGCGCGAAGAGCATTGATTATTAGAAAAAAGTTTTGCTCTCTCGTGGAATCTTTTGTGCCAATAAGGCTTTGAAATTCTTAAACTCGATACAAGTTATTCGAACATTGTATATGCAAACAAACTAAACGTACGTGTGGGAACGTGATATCGAATTTCGTATTCCCCCATAACTCTACGGAGTTCGAATAAAAGCCTGTTGTCACTAAGGCAGCTCTAATTAAAACTGCGACTGACTACTATTACTGTTGGTACTAAACCCGAAACTTTGGTTGATACGTTAGGAGAATTTTTTATCTACACAATAAGTCAATATTGTATTAATCAAAGATATGCAAAAATGTGAGCTGAAGAAACAACTGGTATTATGGTGTATAAGTGCCTATCGGATTCTGTATTCTGTTGTTTGTGATGAATTTGCTCATGGACTACAGACCCGTATGCTAGTGGCCGCCAACAAAATTGTTTCTACTGGACACTGTGGGATTTAAACAATTCCGTTGTGAAGAACAAAGGCCATAGGAGTCAGAACCCATGGGAGCCTTAGGTAGGCTACTAGTTTACGTGAAAGTGGCGGTCAGTTACACATCAAAGCAATTTAAAGTGTTTATGTTTGAAATGCCACGGAATGTTGACCTACACACATAATTGCACTTGCGAACCACTTTCAAATGCCCCTAAGGGAAACTTATAAATGTAGCCTATACTGCGGGATTACCCGCTACTATGCTTTATTTCGTTAACGTTCTTTTCCGTTATTAGCATCTATTCCCTTGTTGTTTGGTATAAATTCGCTTTTGGTTATTTTATTCATCTAAATAAGTAACCTCGTATTTTTGCCTATTATTTTATATTATTCAAACAATACAGAACCCTAACTTTACCTTCTATTTACAGTACTAGGTGCAACCCAGTCAACAGTTGATTTTTTGAACGAGTTTATACAGGTCTGTCATAACCGCCTAAGCGGTGAAACTGAAATTGGCGGGCCAGCTCTGTCGTCTGCACTCAAAATGAGAACTCTTGAAAGCTCGAGCCTTCCACAGATGAATAGGCTACCGTGATTAGAGTGCTTTTAGTTTTGAAAGGTGCTTATAGCTCGAACTGCACTCGCAAAATTGAAATTGTATTTATTTAATAAATCGCCGAAACAGCACCTCCAAAGTTCTACATAAAGACGCCTTCGATTAAGAAGGAAAAGCAACAAAAAATGACAACTCTAACGGTGTACGATATGGAAATTTAAGGTTTCTGAGTTGCCGGTAAAATTCTAGCTTTAGCCTACCTACTGAAAAC
>CH002002.1:471039-486194 GCA_000149265.1 Ciona savignyi
TATGTTGCCCATGCCTGATATAAGAAATACATTACAATTGCAATTTGTCGTAGTTATATCTCACTTTAAAGTATTAAGATTAACGGCGTCTTTTTTACTCATATTAAATAACGTGTATTAAGAATAATGACGTGGTAAACTTTATATTTTTCCAAATTTAATTTTAATTTTTTTAAATAAATATTTTCAATATTGTAACTAAAAAGCAAAACATGAACTCATCCGATTTTAATATCAACAAATGAACTCTTGTTAAGCCACCAGTTTACACTTCGGTAATTTAAGACTGACTAGAATCCCTACAGATGAAAATCGTATATGGGCCAGCTCTGTCGTCTGCACTCAAAATGAGAACTCTTGAAAGCTCGAGCCTTCCACAGATGAATAGGCTACCGTGATTAGAGTGCTTTTAGTTTTGAAAGGTGCTTATAGCTCGAACTGCACTCGCAAAATTGAAATTGTATTTATTTAATAAATCGCCGAAACAGCACCTCCAAAGTTCTACATAAAGACGCCTTCGATTAAGAAGGAAAAGCAACAAAAAATGACAACTCTAACGGTGTACGATATGGAAATTTAAGGTTTCTGAGTTGCCGGTAAAATTCTAGCTTTAGCCTACCTACTGAAAACAAAAGTTATAAACTGGGCTGTCTTATGCATCGGAGCCCCAAGGGAACTTATTACACAGGGGGCTCAATTTCTGCACTGTATACCCGTGGGTTTTTTCTACACGGATCTCTCAAGGTTCCCACATTCATTACTAAGGCTACTGGTACAACATTTAAGCAGAAGCAGCTAAAAAATGTAAAATCAACTTAAAGTTCATATACGAAGCAGCCTTTAGGCGGTAAAACTAAAAGTATATATAACCTTAATTTATACATGAAAAAAGAGTTATTTTCTGTGCGATATGAAACGTTAAATGCGTGTACATGTGTTAAAATGGTACTGCTGCTAAATGCTAACTGCATTATTATAAATAGCTTTGTAAAGTTGTTGGGTAGATAAGATACATATAAATATACTGTGTGCCGTTGAATACATTTGATTGACATAGGTAAAATCCCCAAGGGTGTTTAGCATAATAGGTGATGATGAATTAGGGGAGAACTCAGTCCAATATTCCCACACGACTGCAACTGCTGAAAGAGGAAAAACGACACGAAAGAGAATCCCCGTTAACAGATGGAGATAGTGGTTTGTACCTATTTAGAATTGCCCTTCGATTTCGACTTAATTCGTCTCTGCTTTGAACAGTTGTGATCTAATTGAAAATAGAGCAAGGTAGACCGATCAATATTGCTTTTACTGGAATAAAAATAAAGCAAACAAATAAAAGCTGCAGTAGGTTAGTATGTTGCTGCGACTGAATTGTACAACCCAAGTCTGATATTATAACACTTGAAATATATAGGTAATATTACACATTACAATATCCACTTACTTTAAAACTGTTAATTTTCCAAACAAATCGGCAATAAAAAATTACATTTGAATAATAAATTTTACAAGTAAAGTGGAATTTTTTTCAGTTTTTAACATATGGAAGTGGCGGTAGGAATAACACGTTTCCAATGTCAGGTTTAAGGAGCTCTTGCAGTGTACTGACATGGATGAAATAGAGGTGGACATAAAAAACGAGATCTCAATGCCGAGACTAGATTGTTATATGAATTGAAATTGTTAACCATTCTTCCATACAATCGTTTGGAAAGTTTTAGATCATTAGGACATTGCTCCTGCAAATGAGATGAGACCTGCCAATGAGAAGGATAGAGTAGACTATTTATGTTTTATACTCTTGAAATGGAAAACTACTCTGCAGGTTATCACACGAGGTAATCTTTAGATTGTCAGATAACGTGCCTTATGTATGCAAGTGCAAAGCATTTCTTCAGTTTTTAAGCCTTTTATTCACTCGGTTCAGGCGATGTCCGCACGGTAAGCACTTAATGTACATCAAACTGAGGCTACAGCTGATCGACATTTGTGACGTCATACAGTAGCTTATGGGAACTCCTGATGTATTATGGGTAAATTTTTTCCTAGGAGAGAGTTGTTCATGCGAAACGACAAGTAACTTGTGGAAACACATGGTGTATTGTGGATTATATCTACCGGTATATATCTAGCGCGCTTCTGTATGAAGATGTTAAAACATTTCGAAATGTGATGTGTGCTAAACCAAATGCTGGGTATTCAGTGGTGTGCTTAGTCTATGCACTGCACACACTATTTATTCTATGAAACTGCACACACTATTTGCGTGAAAACTAACTCTAAGCCTGAACCCCAACCCTAACGCTAATCTCTACCTGAACACCAATCCTAACCAAATCAGTCAACCATGGGGTTATTGTGCATTGGTATTGATATAATACCGGTATTAAATTTGCGGTAGCCTACCTCTAAATACTACAGGATCGCTTGGATTGCATGGATCGCTTACTATACTGCGTAATTACAAAAGCCATGATATTAATGTTAGGGTTGGGGTTAAAGTTAGTTCTGGGGTTGAGATTAGTGTTAGGGACAGGGTGAGAATTACTTTCCATAGCAATCTAAGTGAATCAAGCGCTCCAAGCGATCCCGTAGTATTTAGAGGCACCCTTTAATTTGTGAATTTTCTGGATATTGATCAAGGAGATGCGGTTTTAAAATCATCTTTGCCGATATACAGTTTGAAAAGAAGAGAATCGGCCTAAAAAAAGAAAAAAAGATTTAAAAAAATTACCCATAATACATCAGGAGTTCCCATAAGCTACTGTATGACGTCACAAATGTCGATCAGCTGTAGCCTCAGTTTGATGTACAATTAGAGGTGCTTACCTGTCCGCACAGTTGTCTAACGAGCGACCGCATGAGGCGCTATAAACTAATACTTGTGGCTACCCGAGTTACCAAACTAAACTGTAGGTTGGTATATACTGTGTGTCTGCTGGTATGCCTACGAACGCAGTCAACATTTGTAAGTGTGGAGTATGTAACGCTTTGCTGTTGAATTAAAATATAATAATGGCCTTGGTAGGGGACACTTCAGAAGAATATCGAAAACCTGCAAGCAGAAATGAATTGGCCCAAGAGTTAACAAAACATCAGCGCTCACAAAGGTTTTTATTAAGATCGAAGAAGTACTATAGCGACACGGGCTTCGAATATGCACGAAAGTGATTCTTTTCTTGGGTCTATAGTGGTCGTCAAGTTCCATGGTCTCATTAATTCAAGGAGGTTAAATACATATCGATGCCACACTCCACCAGTATATTTTTGCCAGATTAGGGCATATCTACACCGTATTAAATTGGATTTTTTGGTTTAGAAATGTGCATTTTAAATTGTGCTGATAACACGTTTTTTGGATATATGCAATGTTGTGGATAGGATAGACTATTCATGTTTATCTCCATGACTGGAAAAAAACAAGGGGTTTACACACGTGAAATCGTTATAACACCTCGCGCCCACCGTCGGGTTACCGGATGAGCTATTTAGTGTATTATGTGATTTCACGTTTCTTCAATTTAGTAAAACCCATTAAGCCTCTGGGTTCAGGCAATGTCCGTTAAGTGCATAGCCCAAGGATGCAACTGACTAGCTAGTGACCAGTTTCACACCTGCAAATCTTCGGTTGAAAGGCGACGCACTAACTGTGGGTTAGTACATTATTTTCCCGAAGTTCCGGATCTAATTTGCTGACTTACCTTACCTACATTGTTCTATCGGCCAGTGGATCGGATTATGGGGAAATTTTTTGGACAATGTGATAAAACTTCAATCGAACAACGTCTCGTGCATTTAAAACACATTTAAACAACGAACACAATTAAAAAATCAGAAACGAATGTGACAACCATTATGATATTCTGATTCTATCTGAAAACTAAGCACTCATATTTTGGTCAAACTCAAACATCCGCCTAATTTAAGTTCAAATCACCGTGTATGGAAAAGAAGCAAGGCCATTTCAAAAAAATTCAACCGTTATGAAACGCAAGAAAAAAAATTTCAAACTACTAAACGACGGTTCACTGAAAGCAGCTGTCACAGAAACTGTGGAGAATATTTGCAACAGAATCAAAATCCGGAACAGAATTGAAGCTTGTTTGCTTCCTGTTAGACCTTAACGGCTCGATCTGGGGGGTTTTCCCGTTGCCATATTCAACTGCCATTGTATTCAATCGCCATTGCGTCTTGGCCACAGGGAAGAAAACAAATGAAGATTTGTTTAACTGCGGATTTGATGATTTTAAACGATCTATGTACGCAGTATTTTAAAGAAAGAGATTGCAATGGTAGAGCTGTACCAGTGTGTACATAAATAGGTCGTGCATTTGTGAAAGAACAGTGGCAATATACGGAAAAACGATTCTTTCGTAGTATGTACAAGGGGTATGAGTTAATGAATTCGTCAGCCAGGTCTTGGCATTAATATTTGGCCCCAGTAACGTTCTTCCGCTGGCGCGAACAAAACTCCAAACGTGTTGCCATCACGCATTCGTTGTAGAAATTCAATCCAGTTCTGTACAGTCGACAGAGCTACGTTTAAATCTAGAATAGATAACTGTTTTTGTACGCCATTGTTAACCTGACATCACTAAAAGCACCATCATATCCCTGTGCCAAGATACTACTCTACGCTAGACACAGACCTTCAGATGGCGTTTAAATAATTAAGACCTCTATGCGCGGCAGGATGTGACGAGTGGTAGCCTCCCTTAGTCGGCGTTTTTAAATAAGTGTTTGGAAGCAGCATGTGTTAGGCTACCTGCCGGTGTTCTCGTTAACTTGTAAAGTTTTGTAATAGTGAAGCAGTGCTTTGTGAAATAAAGATGTTAATTGTGCATCTGCTAGCTGTTTTGTTGGAAAAAAGTTGCCGATGTACGGAGGGGTATGGGCTCAATATTTTTAGGTAAAATTTTGGAGGGTTTTGAGTTTAGGTATCAGATCCAAGTTTCAATTTTATATTGTGAAAAAATCTAAGACTTCCTGTGTTAGGATTTTAAGTGAAAGCCGTTTTGTGAGGTCAATTTGCATTGAAGAGATAGGGGAAATAATTAGTTGAACGCCCCCTTTAACATCCTCGAAAGCCTAATTAGCTGACTTTTTGGTAAAAAAATATAAGATATAACCGAGATGAAATATTTATTGGGTTTAACACTAAACACGCAACTGCGCACTTACTACCAGACTAATCAGTAGCCTAAGTTATGTTGTGCTTGGGGTAATCACCCAAAATGCCTGGACTTTCCTGTCGATCGCAGAAAAATTCGGAAATAAAACGGACCAAAATATGCGATATAGGTTCAATTTCAATGTTTTAACCGCATGAGGATTGGTTATTGGAGCTATTGCAGTGTGTTATACATGTAAAGAAAGGTTTATACAGCGGTTTTACAACCCATTAATCCACCCACGCCTTGTCCGATAAGTGCCCTGCGTAATAACATAACTATCTTACCCACGGTCGATTTGAACCAATTACCTTTTGGATGTCTGCACACCACTCAGACTCTTGCCAATTTAGCTTAACTGTTGAACAAATATTAACTTTTATTATAAACTTGGTACTCCATAGGTTCAACTTTAATGTTTTAAGTCTATGAGGATTGGCTAGTGCCCACCGCCATGTTATGGGAGCTATTGCAGTGTGTTATATAATATGTAAAGAGACATTTATAAATACATCGTTATTGCAACCCTTATTGCAAATCCACTTGGTTCATACCTTGTCCGGTAAGTGCGTAATAACATAACTATCTAACCCACGGTTGGTTTGAGTCCAGACCACTAAGGCTCTTGCCAATTTAGCAACTGTTCAACAAATATTAACTTTAATTATAAACGTAATATTCCACCACAAGCAGAAATCCAATAGGATAGTACAGTATTCTCATACTGTCCTCCTGTGTGGGAGAACAGGACACCAGCATTTGTGTTAAACCCCTCACCCTCCTTGTTTTTTTAACCCCCGAAGATTAACGCAAGTATAAGAGCCCAATTTATTTTTCACCACACCCAGTATAATCCTACTCTCTGCTAATAGCAGCTTCGCCATCATTATAAAATCACCACATTTTCATTGTAGAAATGGTTTATAAAACAACGGACAAATGAAGCACCATAATAAAGAATATCAAGTATATCGCAAAGTTAACATTGCTAGTAACTAAGGAATGGCGTAAAATATTTCATTCTCGGCATGGAAATGCAAAACTGAAAAAAGTTGTTAAATGTTGATTGGAGATTGTCAAGCTGAGGATCAAAATTAAAACAAATCAAATCAGCTGAACACATAAAAATGTGTGTGTGTGATTTCGAAGCAGCAATCAACATTTAATCAGGAAACGGTATTTATAAATTATGACAAAAGAAACTTAAAATATCTGATATAACTTAGTATAATAACAAAAATAACTGAAATGGCAGCTTACAGAACAAAATGGTAGAATTGTTTATATATGATTGTAAAACTGCCAACAAAAAAGGTCGCTGTGCAGTTTCATTCAAAACACGTACTGCCAGTCGATAACTATAAACATGCACATTAATTGGAAAGGCACAATTCGCAAAGCAAGAATGCTATACACACATGTAATACAGCAAGTCACTGGCTCACAATGATCCTATAAACAATTGAATTTGAAGGGAAAATGTCAGTTTGAGCAGCTTAGTTTTGTTCATGGTACATGCTTCACAGGAAAAAAAACAAGAAAAACAAAAGCACAGTTGCCATGTACCTCATGAATACTATATATTCTGTAATATCATGGAAATCAGGCCAAATTAGCGGAGTGCACTTCCATACAAT
This sequence comes from Ciona savignyi, assembly GCA_000149265.1. Classification (NCBI taxonomy): domain Eukaryota; kingdom Metazoa; phylum Chordata; class Ascidiacea; order Phlebobranchia; family Cionidae; genus Ciona; species Ciona savignyi. The sequence continues at coordinate 477,848 of CH002002.1, forward strand.
AAAATGAGTAAAACGGTGTTTAGTTCGTAAAAAGCCAAAATGGAAACAGTATTAATGAAATAATGTCGTCATAAAATCAACAAAAAGCTAAAATGGCTTCGATACAAAGATTATAGAAAAGACAATGCACAGTCAGAGACAACTTAAACATATGCTAACAAAGTAGATTTTAAAAGATATGAAATGTGCGCTGGCTGTGACAGTGTAGGAATGAACAAAACGGTCATTGACTCAAGTGTGTAAATAATGCCCATGGAGTTTTATAAGACTTGGGGGGAAAGGTTTCACAGTAGAACCAGGTCAAAAACCAGTATAGAAATCACAGAAAGAAGAAGTTTTACATCACCAGAATAATGTAAGTACCACAATAATATTTGTGTCTGCCATTGTACATATCAAAACGAACTTTTAGGGACAATGTCATCAAACATCGAAGCATATCTTAAATGTAAACCAATCCATATTCCATAGGAGATATGATTTAAAAGTGTGGATTGCAATGACCAATGCCACAGCATTCAATGATGTAGCTGTCTGTAGAAGGGGGAGATGCTTGAACAACATTAAATTGAGCTTGCGTCATCATGGTGGCTATGTGCATTGCAGTTTGGGTGTGTAGCGTGATGGGCCCAATTTTGATCCTTGAGTAACCAGCAGCGAGAGCCATGTATATGATCAATTGATCTTGCAAAAACTCGTCAACACAAGCACCATAGGAGAGGTTGCGAAGTAACATTTCCGCGGCATCAGATCCAACCTGTTCGGCTTGTATTCCTTTACGACCGAGTGCAGAGCCTGAGAGACAGCAACCTGTAGTGGTTTCCGCAACAACAATAATCCCAGTTCCATTTCCGACAACTCCATTTTTGGGTTCTTGCACAGCTTGGATATTAATCGGAACTTCAGGATATGAACGCCAAAGAACAGAAGTAGCTGATTTAGCCATCTGCTGAGCTATTTTAAATGGAATGACACCAGCCACAAATGCTCGGCCTGTTATACGTTTAATTGATCCCAAATTTGTGAGGTTAATTGGATGTAGTTGACGAATAGGTTTCGCCTGCACAGTGACTTCTCCACCCCCTCGAGGAAAGTATCCACGTTTCGAAATCTGACAATCCATTCGAACCCCGAATGCCTCTAATACTGGCTTTAATACTTGGATTGTGTAATCAATCTGTGGTGCCATTTCTGCATTAGTACCACCACGTAGCGTTATATGAGTAATATTTGGGGTAAACATAAGGCACGGAAGGGCTATTTGCAGCAAAAGGCTCACGGCACCAGCAGTACCAGTATCGCCCACAAAAGTACCACTTTGCAACATATTTGGAATCAGTGTGAAATACTGAGATCCAACTTGGTCACCTGTTAACTGGCCTGAACATAAATCCCGTACCAGTTGTATTCCGGTCATATGCTGAGGACGTAAACCAGGATTTGTTCGGTTTGCTCGAATTGAACTGATTGAAATAGGTTTGTGCAAAATAGCACTCAGGGCAGTAGCTATACGAAGGATCTGACCACCTCCTTCCATAATTCCACCATCAATCTCAGTAATGTCAGCAGATTCAGAGTCGTCAGAATTTGTTGTCCACTTGTTGTAACCATTGGTGAAATTTGAAACTGGAAGGCCTTGTAAATTTGGCAATTGAACATTGGAAGAAAAGGCGTTGGGGTTTGTGACCCTACTGCCAGGCATCATTTTATCCATGTTACTACTTCCTCCATCATTACTTCTCTCGTTTAACGACTTGGTGAAGTTATTTTGTTTTTGAAAGGGGAATCCAGAATTTTCACTTGCCATATCACTTTTCCTATTTTTTAACAACGTTGTTTTATCAATAGTAAAGTTATTTTGGTCCTAAAATTATCTAAAAATAATATTTAGGTTTAATTAAGAATCAGAACTATAGAAATTCTCATTAACCCTTTTTCTCATTAAGTTTTTAAAGAATAACAAGAAGAAAATAAGTCTACATCACGAGGTAAAGAGAGTATTACCCAAATGGGATAGGATACACATGTTTATCACTAAAAAGTTTTAACAGCCTGTAAACTTTTTTTTGGTTTAGGCAAAACACGATAAGTAACTTACGGAAGATCACATCCAACTGGCTTGCAGTTTACACATTGCATTTTGCTCACATTTGGCTTAGTTAAGAAGTATAACAATGTGATGTCAATTCTAGACACTACTTTAACTACCTTTCCATGTAATTTTCCTTAGTCAAACCAGCCCTTCTAACGTCGACTACCCTTACTCTATGGGCTACTTCAATAACATGCTATAATAAAGTAATTGTTCATTTTTTACGAAGTGAAAAACAAATAAACTAAAACAAATTTAATATTTTTACTTTTTAGGATGACCATTAAATCCTTCTACTAATTGTTACTTGTTACAGTGCAGTAAATACATAACTAAGTAATTACTCACGGTTTTATAATATTACAAAGTATTTTGCAATAACCTCGTGGGAAAAGTTGCAAAATCGTCGCGAAATGCAAGCACAGCTGACGCGCTCTCGGCGTACAAAGAAATGACAGCGACTTCAAGCGATAAACATTTACGTAATACATCATGTCGCTCTTATTTAGGGAGTTTGGGATTTGTTCAACATAGAGCGTAAGTTTGAATAGGTGTCTCAGTTAAATAATTTAATGATAGTTTTAACGAGGTTATGTTGTTTGACTACTAAACAAGAAGTGGGATATCAGTGCTCTATTACAAAGACCCGATAAATTTTTAATTTGAAGTAGTCGCCTCTCAGCGTTTCGTTTTGTTTATAAGTAGTTTGGGATCGGATATTCATGTTTATTCCCGTGAATGGGTGTCCCTGGGCAAGGCACTTAAGGGACATTGCCTGCATCTAGCGGATTAATTGGTTCTACCAAATTAAAGGAATGTCTCATTTAAACAACACACTACAATAGCTCCGGTAAGCCTACGGTGGGCGCGAGGTGATCGGACGATTGGCTATGTGTTAACCTTCTTGGTTTTCCCATTTATGGGGATAAACATTAATATCTTATCTGCCTACCGTCGATCTATATCTAAAAAGACCTCTGGTGTCGCAACAACAGGTTCACCATGTACTTAAACATTGACCCACTTGAACTTTGACTAGTTATTACGTAATTTGTACAATATCTTTTTATACCAATAATTGGTTGTTCATTGTTAACGTGTCATTACGACTTTCTACAAAAATTCATGGTAGGCTATTTAGTCTCTGTGCTATGAAACAGTTCTTCGCATTCTTTTTTTACTCGTGGTTTAGAAACTTACTAAATTTCACCGCACTGTGTAGGCCCAAAATGTTGGTCCAAAATGGTAATAATGCTAAAAGTAATGTAGGCTAATACAGGGTATAATTTAATTAATGTGATATTTGCGCTGGTTATAACGAAGACAATCTCTAAATGTTCGGCTCAATCTTCGAAAAGGCATCGATGCAGGGCCGGTTTTAGGCCGATTTGACCGATTAGATCAAATTGGGCCCCGCACCTTGAAGGGGCCCCGCGCTAGCGGGGGTCTTTCTGTATTACGAGGTTTAAAATACTACTGAAACGTAAAATAAAAAGTGAAATAATATTCTTTCTCATAATATTAATTTGTTATGCATCGTAACTAAGTCAAATTTATATTTCTGTGTCTGCCTGTTACGTCATAATGAATATGGTTGCTAAACAATATACATATATATATGTTTGGAAGTAAAACAATATATCGTAAATAAGCATCCACATTACCTTTAATTTGTTTTATAGCAAGTATTAAATGTCTATTTTTGTAGTTTGCATGTACTGGTATGTATTTTATGATATATAAACACCCATAAATTTTGCTATGAAGAGTAGGGGCCCCGCCATCCAATTTCTAATTGGGCCCCGCGGTTCCTAGCACCGGGCCTGCATCGATGCTCTAAAAGATCTTTTAAGTTCTCCCAAACGTTGTTCGTTTACAACCAAAGTCGTAATGATACCATTGCTGCGCATTATCTGCCTCATTTAAGATTTTGGAATTATTTGGTTGTGATATTTTTTCGCAGCCAATTTGACTTGTGCCATGTGGTTTAATATTATTTTCCATTACGCATTAAAGTAAAGTTCACAAATTAAAGTAGCCAACTGTGTAAAATGTTTAAAGATTGAAGAACGTTTTGTTACAGCTATAGAGTTGCGCGTTTTTGTAACTAGAAGTCCAGTTGTGCTATGTATGGATAGGATAGGATAATTATGTTCATCCCCGTGAATGGGAAAACCAAGGGGGTTAACACAACCAAGGGGGCAATCGTCAGATCACCTCGCGCCCTCCGTCGGGTTGCCTGAGCTATTGCAGTATGTTGTGCATGATTTACACAGTCTTTCAAGCTAGTAGAACCCATTAAACCGCTGGGTTCATGCAATTTCCGTTAAGTGCCTTGCTTAAACACACAGCCGACTAGTAAGCGAGTTCAGAATCATCTTTCGGTTGAAAGGCTTCGCACTAAACCGCCAGACTAACCACGTCTGGTATAGTTACCGCAGAAAAGTCCTAATCTTATAATATAAAATACACTGCAATAGCTCCGGTAACCTAACGGCGAGATAATCGCAGCCTGGTGCAATTGTGCTTTCAGCCTGATGCTACGTTGGCGAAAGTTGCTTAAAATCAGTAGTTTAAAGGCTTGAATAAAAACTGCATTTGCTCAACAGCACACTGCAATGACTTTTAAAAATTTACTGCGTTTTCTACCCGGGTGTGTGAACATTTCTATCCATAGCCCATAGCCGATATTATACACAACTCAGAACGTCGCCTCAAACAATCACAATATTTTTTGCCTTTTTAAAATTTAGCATTCTTTTAACCTTCTACAAACAGTTATAAATGGCTGTTTCATTTCCAATTTTAAAACAAAACGATTGCATAGCCCAGCCAAATACTATAAAGTTATCTTGCAGCGTTGAGCTTGCGTTACCGAAACAATTTCGACAGCTTGAACTAATCTTAAAAAAAATAAACTAAAATCTAACAAAAAACAGTAGGTGCAACAAATATAAACAGCCCACACATATATCGCAGTATAGAATGCTAACTTGCAGTAAGATAGAACACAACGCACACATTGCACGCAGTGACCACAACGCACATTGGCAATAGCAGTTTTTAAAGGCACCTGATTCAAAAATAATAGTCTGAAACAGTAAACACGCTGCGTTAGCTATTGCAAACTGACTTCAGGCACGAGAAAATCTGCCGATTTATAGCGATTGTTGATGTACCACATCCGGAGATGAGATAAAAAAAACTTAACATTTAACTTAGTTAGGTAGAATAGATGTGCTCAATTGATGAGCGAACCAGTCGTACTAAAGATAAGCTTTCTGAGTTTTCTAATTAAAAACTTGCTGGTTTGTTACCTTATATAACCGATACTACTGAAACAATTATTTACGCCAAATTTGCATCTTGTACTGTTGATACTAATAATGTAGATTTATGGGAGTTAATGAGGTTCTACTTAAGAGAAGTTTTTAATGCTTAATTAGTGTAGAACACTTCTAAAATGAAGCCACTGTTTGAAAATGGTGAACTGCTAAGCGTCAGTGAACAAGCACCATCGCCAAGCAAGGATTTTGTCAATATGGTTGTGACCTTAAACCATGTGAGTTTTGTGTATGTCGATTTAAAATTTTCTCCGTTAACATAAGTTTAATTGAGCACAGATATTGTACAATTAACTACAGTGTAGATATTTATCCCAGGATAATACAGTGACTGTTATAACACAGTGCATCAGATTACCTCATGCGCACTGTTAACTTATTAATCCATTTCTGTATGATTAAAAAGCTTTGGGAAAAGATTTGAGCTAGTGTTTTTGTTCAAATAATTAAACCACTGCAGGCAAACAACTTACGCTTATTGCTTTAAACACAACAAAATGAATCGCGGCTAATTTGGATCACTTTTTAGTTGATGGCTCACACAGTAAACAAATAGAATAGAATTAAAGTGTCAACCATTTGTTAATCTCATCCGCTTCCCTAGTTTCTCTATTATTTTCACCAAATATTTTTTTTTTTTTTTTTTTTTTTTTTTTTTTTTAAACACTTAAGAATTCCCATGTGTAAGTTAAAATTTTATTTTCTCCTTCTTTCCAAAATAAATCCCACTTAATCTGCTTTACCTTATCTATCCTTTTGCATTTATTTACACCTGCATGCATTTTTATTCACTTGTACTCACATGTTGATTTCCCTAATAAAATGATATGCACGCGTTTCCAGATTTTGTTCTTTCTAAATTATGATCACCATGTGAAATCACAGTCTTAACTTCTTGTGCATGTTATCAATAGTGATTTTGTCTACACAACCACAAGTTTTATTTACAATGATGTTTATTACAGTGTTCTGTTACTTGGTAAGCCGTTGGCACACTTGGTTTTCTTTTTATGTGAAGTAGTTTTTTGCCGGCCCTAACAGAGCTGTATTTTAAAGCTTGTCACTTTAATCTTATTACTTCTTTTTGTTTTTTAAATGTTTTTTCCACCATCTGATTGCACACCACCCTGTCTCCTAACCTGTTTTTATCTGATCTATCTATTGTATCTATATTTTTATTTCTTCACTGTCTTGTAGCATTTTTACAACCATACTGCCAAGACATTATTGTTCCAGATAATCCGGACATCGAAACTTATTCTACAAGGAGAAGGTCGTCCGTTTTCTCTTCGAGGCCTCTTTCTCCTCAAATTATCTGTTCGAGAGTTGGTGGTGTGATCTTCAGATGAATATGGCAGTCAATATTAAACTAACATGTCACAACCAATTTGCTTTCATATAATCGGATCCTTGCTGCAATCTTTAGTATTTTTTATTTACTAGCCATCCTTTTTTGGCTCGCTGATTATTTATGTATTTATTTTTATCTATTTACTTATTTATTTATTTTAATTGTTTTTTGTTATCTATGGTGCACTACTGTAGTGCTCCTTTTCACACTTCTAAATAAGTATCAAATGCATTAGTGTTATGCAATTTGTGTGTTTTAATGTTAATATTTAATGTAAATATGCCCCGGTAAGTGTGCTTGAAACTAATAGTGTCATCTGACATTAGTGGAATTTCATTTTAGGGGGTTTTTCTTTTTCCACTCTGGTCCACGCTTTCGGGCCACACCTTCTCCTAAAGCCGGCTCCCCCTCAGTACTGGTCGCGCTTTACCGCACACTTTTCTTCAGGGCTTTATATTGTTTGGTTTTAATTAAATTTTGTTTGCACATTATTGTTCTTTCGCCTAGGTTTGGCGGCCGCGTCCGCTATATTTATTAAATTATATCCTTTTTTTTTCAATGACGTGTTTTAACGACTGTTCGTTTTGCCGTCTTTTCCTGTTCCCGTGTCGTTATTATATTCGCTTGCCATCTTTAAATACTAGGGCAAAAAATGAATAAACTAACTAAACTAAACTAATCTCTACTAATGATTTTATCACATTCATATCTCAACATTAGGATACTTTTTTATACACTGTAATGTTGTAAATTTTGATTTGTTCCTTCAAAGAAAGGGTCCAATAATTCTTACATGTATAACATCTCTTGTATGTTTTAACTTACCCAAATTATTTAACACAACCTTCTATTGTATCACAGGTGATATGGAGATACTGGAAAATCAGTCCTCATTGTTTAAAATCCGATACCAGTGTTGCACCAACTGAAACAAAAGAATCACATGAAGATTTTATTCACGATTTGGATTTGCATTGTCAGTGTCTTTGTACTTATAGATTTAAAGTTAATGCTCATAAATTTAAAAATTAATGGGGTTGATGGTATATTAACAAAAATCCGATTGATTTAAACTTTTAAGGTATGTTGTCCTACCCTGAAAGGGTACTGGTACATAGTATGGTATAACTAAGTGTTCTCATCCAGTGTATATATATACAACTGCAGAAAAAAGGGCCCGATCTTTATTAAATTATAACAAAGACCCCATTTAATAATACTTAAAAGGTTAAGTAGGTGGAGCCTTGAACAAGCTGATTCTTGACCAACTAACTTGTTTTACAAATTCTTATTCAGCTGAAGTGAAAAGGGTATTTGGTGAACACATGTTGGTGTATGTGAAAGAACTGTGTACAGGTCATTTTGATTATTTTGTTCGACTTTCAAACTCGCTTCAAATTCTGATAATGTCATACATGGAGCTAGAAGACATTGCAAGTCTATCTCAAACAAATAGACATTTTCATCAGGTGAAATAACGTTATAAAGTTAACTGACGGGAATCATTCTGTACCCGTGTAAGATGTTTGGTAATGTTAAAAATGATGATTTCTAGTTTCT
>CH002002.1:486294-502711 GCA_000149265.1 Ciona savignyi
TTCTGGAACACATTATTTTATTGCTTGTCATTCAAAATGGTTTAAATCAAAGTCTGAACTCTATTTTTTAAGCTGTGCAACACTGAACAACTGTGGGAACATATTGTTGAGAGCCATTGTGATACGATTACACCAGAGATGAAGCTTTTTGCTGGAGAAGTTGGCTGGAAACATGCAAGTTTTTTTAAGTGTTTTTATTCAATTAAGAGTATTATTTTTATATACTGGTACTTTCAGCCTTATTTGTTATAAAAAATATGTATGTTTAGTGCAATAATATACTTCTTATTTATTGTTAAAATTAGGCATATTAAACACAAGAATTTTATATGCAAATTAAAAGCATGTAAAATATAATATTTGTTAGGTTTTCTTTACCAATAATATACTTCTCACCTATTGTTAAAATTAGGCATATTAAGCACAAGAATTTTATATGCAACTTAAAGAAAGCTTGTAAAATATACTGTTTGTTAGGTTTTCTTCACCAACAAGCTACAACTACGAGCGCAAATTCGTCGCCACCAGAAGCGAGCATTGTTTGCAAGTGCTTCAAATGATCAGCCATAGCTTGGTGATGAATATTTTCAATGGTGCCCTTTTTATTGGCTGTGATTCGGGTTTTGAGCTGTACATATACAACTGTGATTGCAAACATTTATTTTTTTATAAAATTAGCTAGTAGCGGTTTTAAAAATACTGTTTTTAATATTTAGTGTTATAGTGTTTCTCAATAAATAAGTTCACATTTTAAAATTTGAATCTTGGTTAGTATAACCAGCAATAGATATAGATAGCAGCACATTCATCCATCCATAGCGGTTATATTTTGATTTGGTGCCACTTTTCATTTGCTTCCTCAGATTAGTAGTGCGTTTGCATAACCTATTTTCTTTCTGTGAAATTCCCTTTTATAATTTTTATGTTTTTGTTAATAAATTGATACTTATTTCTTTATATTTTTGTATCTTGGTCTAGATTAGTAAGCATACATTTATTGTCGCTAACACAAAACACAGCCTTTTCTAGAAACCAATGAATGAAATATAAAGTGCATAAAACACATTTAAAATTACGAGGTTTAGCTAAAAAAAACAATAAAAATACTCTCCACTTAAAAATGTCAAACATTTGGTTACCACATTTCAAACAGACATAACAATTAAAACTGCTGTATAAAATCCACACGAAAAATACGACACAATGCGTAACTTTCATTCCACTGAAAATAGGAAAGTAAAACCCAGCACTTAAATCCACTTAAAACGGAATGTACTCTGAGGGGTATTTAACTGGCAGGCAGTTCCCAATATGCTGAGTTATATGATCCCACTTTAGAAGCTGGCAAACCTAAAAATTATAACAAAGTTAGGGATGTGTAATAAAAAATACTTCCATTTTACCAATACACTATCTATAGCCTGTTTGTCCGGCCGGTTAGCCTGGCGGTTAAGTGCGTCGCCTTTCAATCGAAAGGTTGCAGGTGCAAAACTGGTTTCTAGATAGTCGGTTGAGTCCTTGGGCAAGGCACTTTAAGGACATTGCCTGGACCCACCGGATTAATGGGTTCTACTAAATTGAAGGAACGTGTGAATCATACACAACACACTGCAATAGCTCCGGTAACCCGACGGTGGGCGCATGGTAATCTGACGATTGCCCGTGTGTTAACCCCCTTGGTTTTCCCATTCACAGGAATAAACATGAATATCCTATCCTAATTAAAAAAGCTTCAACCTTTAGAAGCTTCAGATCATTTTCCTTGGTGCTCTTTTCTTCTTGTTGCTTTAGAAGTGTTTTTGCAGCTGTGCCATAAAACCCTAACGCCATTGCGTGCTTGAAGACAAAAGGTAGGACCTGTAACATGTTATGGATCATAAAAAATTTCCTTTGAGTTATTTATAAATTATGGATTCTTATTTAAACACACAAAGAACTGAATGTTAAACTTTTCAGAATCTTAACAAGACAATCCCTTTTTGTCTAAGTAGGACATAAATTTCGTACAACTAAAAATGATTACAATTTAACCATATATAAATACCCATGTTTTTTTCTAAGAGAAAATATAATAAGGTAAAGTGTACATGCCTAAAGATGGCTACTAGGGATCCAAGTTTAAGAATTTTATTTCTTAACCAATCAAACCTTGGAATCATTCAGGTCTGCAAACATCTGCAGTTGTTCATAAGTTCCTTTCAAAAGCTCCAGCATTTGGTTTTTAGCTTCGTTTATCTCATTTTGTCGATCCCCTGTATAGCATTTTACCATAATTGAATACCTTAGCCAAGGTTAAAAAATAATGTCATAGTTTGGAAAGTTTGGTTTTGACAAAGCAAAAAATGTTAACAATGGTTTGCATCAAAGGGTGAAAGATCCAACCAGAACTAAGTTGGATATAACAAAAATCACAATACAGTTATCATAATGTTGATTAGCAACTGTGCATCTTTGTTATCCTGGAATTTGTAATTTAAGTTAAATACTCTAGATTGATCAGAGCATACAATTCTAGCACAGTCAACTGTTTTGCATTGGATAGGAAATTTAGGTTTATCCCCATGGATGGGAAAGGTTTTAGTCAAAACACTGGTAATCGTTGGATTACCCTATGCCCATGGTCAGGTTACCGAAGCTATTTTAGCTTGTTATGTATGATTGAGAATAAGATGATTTGCAATTTGGTAGAAACCAATAATCCATATGGTTCGGGAATTATCCCTTGTGTGCAATATCCCCTTGCCCAAGGACACAACCAACTAGCTGGGGACCAGCTTCGAACCTGCAACCATTCGAATGGCGAAACACTAACCCACCACGATAATGGGTCAGACAGTACGAGTTTCTACTTATTAACCAACCATCTGCACCGCTGCTGGCGTCAGCTTGTTTCTGTCCCTTTTCATTTATTTGAATGACCTTGTCGCCTAGAGCGCACCCTTTGTGCACAAGTGCAGTTATGAGGAAGTTCTTTTGCTTTTCTGCTTCACTACAAAAAGAGCTGTGAGAACTTCGGAATTACAAAGAATCAAATTAAAAACCTTTTTGTGCTTGCGGCGTCTGGTCTTGGGTCAATTTTAATTCCAAGTTTTGCTGATAATGACTCCGTGTTGATTCGAGCTATTATGTCGTCAGATGCGGAAATTATTTCATCCAGTTTTTCTGTTCTTGTCTGACGTAAGAGGGAAAAAGAAAATTACAATTGTAAGAAAGTGATATAGAGTGTAAGCAAAGGTTTAAGCACAAAATTATAAAATGTCAATTTTCTTGAAAAGGTGTTTAAGTTCAGTATATTTATGAAGAAACAAACCTTTGCTGCCTCGAGTGCTTGAAGTTTGGCCAAATAAATGGGAATGTGATCAGGCCATTCGTCTACCAGCTTATTAAATAGATCTTGTTGGTCATATCTAGGTGCAGAGTGGTTTTCAACAATTATAGGACATGGTTAATTAGAATAGGATATTCATGTTTATCCCCGTGAATGGGAAAACCAAGGGGGTTAACACATGGGCAATCGTCAGATCACCTCGCGCCCATCGTCGGGTTACCGGAACTATTGCAGTGTGTTGTATATAATAGACACGTTCCTTTAATTTGGTAGAACTTATTAATCCGGTTGGTTTGGGCAATGTCCGTAAAGTGCCCTGCCCAAGGACACAACCGACCAGCTAATGACCAGTTTCGCACCTGCAACCTTTCGATTGAACTGAGATGCACTTAATCACCAGACTAACTGGCCGGACTAAGTTACAAACATGAACACATTTTTGTATCAAGTCTGTTGCTTAACCATGGCATGTACAGTCAGATGCCACACAAATATGCTGTCTTAGCATGCCGATTTCAAGAAAAAACAAATGATGTGTTTTCTTATCGGTATTGAACCACAGAAAAAACAAGAAGTGAGTGTACTTCGTAATGCAGGATATTTGTAAATCTCTCATATCCTCTTTCGCCTTGTCCTCATTACTTTTCATAACAGCTGCCTTGTCATTCTTCTTGTTGCTACCTTTTAATGGCTTTGCTTTCACAGGAGGATCAATCAGAACATAGTTGAATGGGTAAGTGTCCTGGTAGGTAGTGTCATATATAATTTCAGTTTAAAGTAAAAACATGCAGTTCTTACAACAAACAACACAGTAAAAGTGTAAAATTATTAAAAAAATAGAAGAAAGCAATTTTTTGAAACGTCTCAAAAATTAATTTTTTTGGCTACATGCATTTTTTCTTCTGCCTTCACGTTTCAAAGGCTTATGCTCTTAAGCGCGAAAAAATATGTAAAACATAATAATATAGACACATAAGAATAATTGAAGTTGAAACTATTTCCGAAGTGAGTGGTACCTGTGCACTTCTTCCCGCTCGCTTTCCACAATATTTTTCCTGTCAATAACACACCACACTTCAAAACTCTAGTATACAAAAGGTGCTATGAACAACAAACACTTACCGCCTTTTTCGCATTCTCTCCTTTCGCCAGGCTCAAACAGCCAGTCAAGTATTGGCCACTTGTACAATTCTTTGGAAGTCTGCTCACAGCATATGAAAAAAAATGTTACATATTACATTAAAGGCATTATATGGTTGGTCACTTAGTGAGCCAGTTTTTAATCAGCCAGCTCCTGCAATAGATAATTGCACAGTAGATAACTTCATAATAGTAGATAACTACACATAGATTACTACATAGATAACTACATAGATAACTGCATACAGTAGATAACTACACATAGATAACTACATAGATAACTGCACAGTATATAACTGCACTTAGATTAACGGAACATTGATAGCTCCTACAGTAGATAACTGCACAGGTAACCTAAATCTGATTTGAATTAAAACTAGTGTCGATGGCAGTTTACGCACTTGTCATCAGCGAGTGGTGCCATGTAGATGGGAACGACATTTCCCGGTGAGATGACGCTGTTCATCCTCGCGCCTCCCATCAACGCATCGCGATGGGTTGCCTGGACATCCAGGTTAATGGGGGAGGCCAATTTGATCTTCACAGCCAAAGACGCGTTTTTCAATCTCTGCAAAGCGTCTCGACTCTCGTGTGTCACTTGCAAGCGGATGGTGTAGTCGCCTTTCAGAAGTTTGCAAGAGTACTGGGGGTAGGACATAATTATTATCTGGGGTAGGACATAGTACAGTATACTTGTCAACTTGGGTTAGAGCAACAGCCTTCAGTGTGGGATATTTTAATTGTTATGATACAAGTCATTGTCAGAATACCAATTGCACATAGTTGGTTTGATTCAATGTGTCTTTAGAATTTTCTGTAGCAATTTACCGTTTCTTCAGAATCTTAAGTTGATTTTTAAAATGCCTTATTGCGTTGGATTCAGGCAATGTTTATTAGAATATATTTAAACCAGAAAGACCAATATGGTTAGTTCCGTAAATGTAGAATTTCCATATTGTTTGCCACATTTTATGAAATTATTTTTCAAACATTTGATCTTTGCTACATATGTGCAAAATGATCATATTGATTTTAACAAAAAATAAAAATGAACTAGGCTTTGTATATACCTTTATAGTTTATTAATTTTTATTATTAGTTTATAATAGTTTAATATTAGTTTATAGTTTATTAGTATTTCTGAAACAAGAATTCTTGACTTACATGGTGAGGGTAGGCATCTCCAGCAGCCATAAGTGCTTTGTTGGAGTCAAATAGCAGCCAAAGTTGACTGTTGTATTCGTTTTCATACAATAGATCGGACATAATTGGGAACGAAACAATGACATCAGACGATTTTGACTAAAAATAAAGACAAATCACGTTTTGAGGAACAATATTTTGTTAAACTGCATTGACGTGAAGTCTAACCTAAGGCTGTAGACAACTGCATAACTATCTGGCACCATACATAGACAAATAAACATGTCAAAACTAGCCCTGTTCAGTCTAAATGAAGACGAGGCTTTAGGATGTATACCAGGGGTGTCCAACCCGTGCCGACGTCTGAGACGTAGAAATCTTGATTACATTGAAATGTCGATGTGTAGTAATAACTTTGTTGACTGTAGTGTTGGTATGTTTAGTGTTCTTATAATTGTAAAAGAGCATTAAGGGTTTTGTCCGTTTTAGCAGTAAACACTCAAGTGGTCCACGCAATCATTCGTAAAAGTGCTTGTGGCCTTTGGCCAAAAAGGTTGGACACCCCTGATCCATACTAACAGATTGTGCGAACAGCTTTTAGTGCACCTTACACAGTAAGTTTCCATAAAAACTATCGCACAACTCTACGTACCAGATGAAGATTGTACACATTGATCATTTCGTAGACCGGTTTTTCCCCCATTAGCATGTCTCTGCTGGTGAGCGGTCGGACAATATGCTCATGTGGCCGCACAGGCTGTACTTTGTGTTTCAGAGATACAGACGGATAAATTTCTTCTCGCAGCAAACTCTTCAACACCAAGCTATGAATTCCATCAGCGGCATGCTGCAGGACAAATATTTGACTTTACAAATTCTATATTGCTATATCGGTTTACGCTGAAGTAATTAAAATGTGAAATTATGCTTAAATTGTTTTATGAGTACTTGTACTTTTTTTCGCATTAACCACGCAACACCACAGCGGTTTAAAATGCTACGATAAAATTCGCCAGCACACTTTAATCTGGGAAAATATGTTACAATGTGCGTGACAATATTAAACAAGATATATTTGCTTTTGCAAAATACATATAAAATGAGTTATGTAGCAGAATGTACCCATGATCAGCCATACTCACCATTGTGATAAATCTATCAGAGGGCATCACGCCATGAAATTGAATATCATATGAAATACTTGCATCGCCAAGATCTGCCCACCATCGTGCCACACAAAACTCAAGACAAATTCCTCCCTGAAAATAAAAATGACATTCAGGGTTTTTAAGGATTAAAGGAAAAATGACATTCAGTACAATACAATTTTTATTTTTGTTTCTTTTGCTGCAGCGTTTACCACCAACAATTTAAAAATACATGTCATATATATATATATACCAAAACAAATATGGCGTTAACTGAAAATCCAACAATTAACAAAAAAATACTGTGGCAACTGGCAAAATACTACAGCAAAACAGGAAGGCACCAAAAAAACCCAAAAGTTATCTATTCAGGGTTTAAAGGATTAAAGGTTTCAGCACTCTGTGCACTGATACTACATTATTAAAACTCAATGATCAAGGAGATAACTGCCTTGCATTAAATGTTTCCAGCTTTAAGTTACCCAAACTGATCTAATTACTTACATGCACAGGGAAGGCATACTCCATTGTGCTCGAGGCAGGCACAGTTACAAACTTGTAAAACTCATGCTCCCGGAACGCCCTTTGCTCACGAATTTGAACGGCGTGCAAAACGAATCGTGGCGACTGATCAGCAGAGAGATTGCGCACATTTATTTCTAACCAGAAAGTATTTTTTGTTATTTGAACAAAAGAAATAACTCAACCCAACATTTTATTACTAGAATACATTAGAAACAAACTTTTTTTATTCAAAATAAATAGTAACAAATTCACTACATAATATAAACTATTTTACTTAATAAATAAACCAAAAAATAAATAAACCAGTTATTAAATATCTAGATACCTGCCCAAGTAGCTCCTTCGGGAACATGGAAGAATTTCCGACAGATCTGTCCTGACTTAAATACTAACTTGTCTACAACGCTTTTGTATTCTGACGATTTTTCCAGACTGTAAAATTAAGATAAGTTTTTATTACCAAGTGTTGGGTGATATAAAACGAACCACAATGAATTTTAGAACACAAGCAATATGCATTTTTTAACCCAATTACACAGATACTTTAGGTGCACACTTGTGTTTAAAAAAGAGGCCAGAAAATTGAAAATAAAATTTAAATCCATAAAATCACTGCGAACCCCCTTTTAAAAACAAGTTATAATAATAAGTACATCAGGAGCCCAAACTCACTAAAAAAAACAAATAAACTTGTAATCTCCTACAAATGCAAAAAAGCATCAACTCTATAATGTAATGACCAGAACTCTTACCTTTCAGGCTTGATCACTGTTACAGGGACAGTGAACAAAGGGCCACGGTGAGGAGACTGGGTATCAAAACCTTGAATTTGTGCGAAGTGTGACCCTGAAGGCAAGGCTCTCGGATCAATCTGCGAATACACAAGGCAACTCAGTACAAGCTTACTCTTATCACATGTATGCAATAGGAAACTCAGCAAAAGCTTACTCTTATCACATGTATGCACTAGGCAACTCAGTACAAGCGCACTGTTATCACATGTACGCACAAGGCAACTCAGTACAAGCTCAATCATATCACATGAAAGCACAAGTCAACTTAGTACAAGCTTACTATTATCACATGTATGCACTAGGCAACTCAGTACAAGCTCACTCTTATCACATGTATGCACTAGGCAACTCAGTACAAGCTCACTGTTATCACATGTATGCACTAGGCAACTCAGTACAAGCCCACTCTTATCACATGTATGCACAAGGCAACTCAGTACAAGCGCAATCTTATCACATGTACGCACTAGGCAACTCAGTACAAGCCTACTATTATCACACGTATGCACAAGGCAACTCAGTACAAGCCCACTATTATCACATGTATGCACTAGGCAACTCAGTACAAGCGCAATCTTATCACATGTATGCACAAGGTAACTCAGCAAAAGCTTACTCTTATCACACGTATGCACAAGGTAACTCAGTACAAGCTCACTATTATCACATGTATGCACAAGGTAACTCAGTACAGGTCCACAATTATCACATGTATGCACAAGGCAACTCAGTACAAGCTCACTATTATCACATGTATGCACAAGGCAACTCAGTACAAACTCACAATTATCACATGTATGCACAAGGCAACTCAGTACAAGCCTACTATTATCACATGTATGCACAAGGCAACTCAGTACAAGCTCACTATTATCACATGTATGCACAAGGCAACTCAGTACAAGCTCAGAATTATCACATGTATGCACTAGGCAACTGAATACAAGCTCACTATTATCACATGTACGCACAAGTCAACTCAGTACAAGCTCACTATTATCACATGTATGCACAAGTCAACTTAGTACAAGCTCACTATTATCACATGTACGCACTATGCAACTCAGTACAAGCGCACTCTTATCACATGTATCAAACCTTGATAGAGAAGCTGCGGGCCATGTTCATCAGTTCAAAGTGAGTTGGACATACAACCCACGGTTGGCTGCTGCAAAGTGCCATGTGGCAACGGAAATCAATTTTTTCTTCAGGACCTGATAATGTTGTTGATAGCTCAGATTATTGGGATGATTGAAATTATATTGTGACTGCAGCCAGGGCAGGATATTCATATTTATCTTGTGGTGAAAAAACAACTTAAGTGTCATTGTAACACAGGCAATCATCAAGAATACCTCACATTTATGGTAAAGTTACCGAACAAATTGCTGTATGTGGTAAGATTAAAATGGCGAAATACTACTAGCAAGAAATGAAGAAAAAGCACATTTTATAATCCAGTTAATATTTCACACGATGGTATATTACCGTCTTTTATCCAAGAGAATAAAAAATTGCTTTTGGTTCGATTTCATATTACAGAGTGACAAACAAAATATAGCACTAACCCAACATCGTAATTATTATGTTAACAGTATCAATTAATATGCATTATTTTTTAAACCGATTATACTAATCTAGTATAAGAAATGCTTTACCTGCTGTTTGGTGGTACTTTGGTTCAATAGTAACAAAGGAGGTGTGAGGTTTTGAGCAGTCTTCCTTTGATCGCAAGTACACACCTAAGAATAGCCATACCATGAACGAATATACATAAACGGCCGGTTGGTCTAACAGTTAAGTGCGTCGCCTTTCAATCGAAAGGTTGCAGGTGCGAAACTGGTCGCTAGCAAGTTGGTTGTGTCCTTGGGCAAGGCACTTTACGGACATTGCCTGAACCCAACAGATTAATGGGTTCTGCCAAATTAAAGGAACATGTCTATCATATACAACAGACTGCAATAGCTCCGGTAACCCGACGGTGGGCGCGAGGTGATCTGACGATTGCCCGTGTGTTAACCCCCTTGGTTTTCCCATTCACGGGGATAAACATGAATATCCTCTCCTATCCTATACCTTCTGTTAAGCTATGTAAACAACAAACCTTTGCGGTTTTTCCCAAGCGAGACATTAAACGAGATTTTGTTGTCAGGGTAGTCTGCATATTTGGTAAGGAAGTCAAAGCATTCATTGACCTAGGGAACGTACATAGTTAAGGTTATTTCTAAGGTACAATGTTTATGTTTAACCACTTTAACTGAAAGCAGTTTAACAAAATTTTATGGCAGATTTTAAAATCAAATTTGTGTAATCGTTTTGAGAAACAGGTAATGACATTTCTACCTGAATAAGGCCAAATCCTTGAGCAAAACTTTCAACATTGTCTTGCTTTAATGCTGTATTTTCTAGAGCTCTTCTTATGCTGTATGGAGTATATGATATGTCTCTGCCTTTTAAACCTGCAAGTAAATAATTTTATAGCTATTAAATTTAAAAATCAAAAGATAAATTTTTTGGAGCTTATGGCAATAAATCATTTTTGAGATTTGACAGACATTTGTGCGACGAGAATTTATGCTCCATTGAAAATATTAGGATTAGATTACATTAGTCACTTCCTGATGCAAATATAAACCGTATTATATTTTATATATATATATATATAGTCGAACCTGATAGTATAAGTGCAATTGCACCGCATGCATTCGGGGAAGACATTGAAGTCCCGTTCATTAGTTGCGACCCTTGTAACGTCCAGTTTGGAACCGAGGTTATGGCCCCACCTGGTGCTGAAATACTGACACCAAGTGCCCCGTTTGTGCTGTAATGGCAGGAGCTTAAAACAAATCAAATTTTAATATCAAATCAAATTTTAATATCAAATCAAATTTTAACATCAAAATCAAATTTTAACATCAATTTAACATCAATAGCATCAATTTAACATCAATAACATCAATTTAACATCAAACAAATCAAATTTTAACATCAATTATCAATTTAACATCAATAACATCAATCAAATCAAATTTTAACATCAATAGCATCAATTTAACATCAATAACATCAATTTAACATCAAACAAATCAAATTTTAACATCAATTATCAATTTAACATCAATAACATCAATCAAATCAAATTTTAACATCAATCAAAAATTACAACGGATCAGTTCATACCATGGTCCCCGGGATGACCAGGTGTATTGGTTTGGAGGAAGTTTCTCCGTCATTGAATACTCAGCTGTCATCATGTCTGACGACACCCATGCTCCAACGCCTACACCAACATATTATGTATAATTTGTATATGTAACATTATTAAAACCGTACTAATCAAACGTAAAACTTTATAACCTGCTGTTTATGTAAAAAAGCGAAACTTCCTAAAAAAAAGCTAAAATTAAAAAGATAAAAAAGCGATAAAGTTTTTATGCAGTACATGAGGAAAGTCAGATGATTGACTTTAACTTCAGCATGATGTGCAGAAATACTTTATAACCTGCTTTTTATGGTAAAAAGCCATAAACTTCTAAGTTTTTATCAGAAAAGTTAGATGATTGACTTTGACTTACGTATGATGTGCAGAAATACTGGAATAGGATATGATATTCATGTTTTATCCCCGTGAATGGGAAAACCAAGGAGGTTAAAACACGAGCAATCGTCAGATCACCTCGTACCCATCGTCGGGTTACCGGAGCTATTGCAGTGTGTTGTGTATGATAGAGTTTCTTCAATTCGATAGAACCCATTAATCCGCTGGATTCAGTCAATGCCCGTAAAGTGCCTTGCCCAAGACACAACCGACTAGCTAGAGACCAGTTTCGCACCTGCAACCTTTCGATTAAAAGGGCGACGCACTTTAACCTCCAGACTAACGACGGCCTGATAAGGCAAGTGACTGTGAATTCTTTGTTTATTCTTACCAATAACATTTTCAGTGGTACCGCCCGGAGATCCTACAGTTGAGAGGCACGGTCCATTGTTCCCAGCGCTTGAAACGAAAATGAGATTGTGCTTTGTCACCGCTTGCTCCATTACCTCGCAGATCTTGCTGCACGAAAAATTACCAAATTGTATTTACCAAATCAAAAGAAAAATTACCAAATTGTATTTACCAAATCAAAAGAAAAATTACCAAATTGTATTTACCAAATCAAAAGAAAAATTACCAAATTGTATTTACCAAATCAAAAGAAAAATTACCAAATTGTATTTACCAAATCAAAAGAAAAATTACCAAATTGTATTTACCAAATCAAAAGAAAAAATACCAAATTGTATTTACCAAATCAAAAGAAAAATTACCAAATTGTATTTACCAAATCAAAACAAAAATTACCAAATTGTATTTAATAATTCAATAGTACCAGGACTACCAGCTATAACCTTACCCAGCACCAGGCCAATGACTTGCTTCTCCATAGCTGAGATTGGCGAGTTGGCAGCCATGTCTTACCACCTCCGTCATCTTAAATTTATAAAAAATAACTCTTTTTAGTGTGCCTACTAATCATGAACTTAGAAAATGTTTTAGTATTTGTTTCGTTTTAAAAGCACATGTATTACAATATTTTTAAGCTATATGCTAAAATTGTTTTAGTTTTATAACAATACTTTATAGCATTTATAGCTTTGATAGCAAGTAGTGATCTTTCTAATCATGAACTTAGAAGGGGTTTGAAAATTTGTTTTGTTTTAAAGCAAATGTATTAAAATATTTTATTAAGCTATATGCTGAAATAGTTTTAGTTTTATAACAATGCTCTACTAAAAAAAAGTTTTTAAAATTTTAAAAAGAATATTGTCACAGATACCCCTGGTGATTTACAATATACACAATGTAATAAACCAGTAGTAGAATACACATACCCCGCGAATTATTCCAGTTCCAGTTTCCATGGTAGACAGCCTGGAATCTCCTATTTTTAAAGCCACAATTTGCGCTCCAGGTGCAACCCCATTTCTCTCAGGCTCCTCAGGAAAATAACCCGCAGTAATCGCCGCTACATGGGTGCCATGTGAACCTGGGTGCAAATAGGATTTTATGGGTCAGAATCACAAATGACTTTATGGGTCATAATCACAACTGACATTGCTACGAAAAAACTCTGAAATGTGTCAGAATCACAATTGACGTTGCTACGAAAAAACTCTAAAAACCAACTAAAAGTTCAGACATGTTTTATGTAAAGCTCATATATTAGTAATAAGTATATTACATATATTTTACAAATTTAAATCAGGATACTGGGTGTGTCATTAATTTATCATTCAAACCTCCATTTGCTACGACACACAGCACTTTTCCCTCCTCGTAAATATTCACAGAGTAATTCAACATTGCAGCTCGGCTAAATGTGGCATATTTCTGCGATTCTCTATAACTGGTTAGCAGAGGAGCAGATTCAAGATCCCCACACAAGCTGATATCCACACAGGCTCTTTAACAAAAACTTCATTATTAGATACTCAATTAGGAATAAAGCCTTGCGAAACACACTTACTGGAAAGTATTACCATCATGGAAAACAACACAATCGACAACAGGACCAGGATTAGTCCAATGTTTGTCCAATTTATCCAAAACCTCTACTGTAGCTTGGAGGTTTTCCTTTTCGAGACCTTTATCCTAGATTGAAATTGTAAAGAATAATTAACAAAACCATTAGCCACAAGAACTCATCTCACACTTACCGGCAGTGGTTCATTCTCACTGGATAATAAGTTGTCTAATTCAGCTAAAGCCATGGAAGTTTTTAATTTATGCTGTGGCTCCCAATTATTCTCCCTCTCTTCTTTCTAAAATGGGTTATTATCCAAGTTGTTGCATTCTTGGCCTTATCTACACAACTTACCGTTAATCTGTCCTTAAGGCCCTTCGGGAAGATCTCGAACAAATTTTTGACTCCAATATTAAACTTCCCACTTGGATTATTCCAACCGGTAGGAATCTAAACCAAGAAAAAACATCATTTAATTAGCATTACATGCAATATACATAACATTGCTTTGTGTGGTTTGCACACGTGAGTACATAAATCCCAATATGTGCAAACCACATAAAGAAAAATGTCATTTCACCTTAAGTTTCCTTCCAGATAGTCCTTGCAAGCAGCCATTTTCATCAGGCATGACCACATTGCTGGTGTTAACGTCCCCGCTACCTGTTGTATCTATAATATCGATGATTTTTGGACGTCCATCTGGTGTTTCCTAAGCAATGGAAAGTAAAAGTAGCTTTAATAATTCTATAAAAGTTAAAATCATTAAAGTTATGTTGTAATTTTAAATTTAGTAATAATACTATTTAAATCAGCCCCACTAATTAAACTTATGAAATCCTTTTATAAGAGTAAAAAACATTAAAGGTATGTTGTAATTTTCAATTTAGTAATAACACTATTTGAATCACTGCCACTAATTAAACTGATGAAATCCGCCGTCCACTTGTGTATTGTTATGGATGGCATATGTTTAAAAATCAATATGTAATAACGTCTGAAAGGAGAACCAGAAAAAGTAAACATGTCTTATTTTTAGAAAAACCTATTGTATTTAGATTTAGAACCTGTTTTGCTTAACATCATTTGTTCTTTTTTCTGATATTAATTAGACATTGACAAGTAAAACTACTAAAAACAATAATAAACCAATTCAAGCATTACAAAATTAACCTCATTTATATACTTTTTTGTTACAGAACGAATTGTCAATGATCATAATAACCAAGTAAATAAACTCAATTTTATATTCAGAATCACGTAAGTACTTTAAATCCTACTTAAAGTCCGATTAAAATCACTGTTTAACGTATGATAATTTACCAACAAACCCGATTGGTGATTTAATTTGTCGGGGAAAACTAAAGGGAGGGAAACTGCACATTAAAATGAAGATTATAACATTAGAGTTTGTTTTAAACATGGGGTTGGTGTTCGGGTTAGTTCTAAGGCGGTACCTCTATATACTACAGGACCGCTTGGACCGCTTAGATCGCATGGAGCGCTTAAATCGCTTAATATACTTTGTAATTACAAAAGCCAAGATTTTAATGTTAGGGTTGGGGTTAAAGTTAGTTATGGGGTTGAGATTAGTGTTTGGGACAGGGTTAGAATTACTTTCCATAGCAATCTAAGTGGTCCAAGCGCTCCAAGCGATCCAATCGGTCCTGTAGTATTTAGAGGCACCCGTTCTAAGGTTGAAATTAGTGTCTAGGGAAGGGCTTAAAATCAGTTTCCAGAGTTTAAGTATCAGTTTCCCTCCTTCCCTCTTTCCCTTATTTTAGTGTTGCCCAATTTGTCTTCTGTATAAATTAGTTTTCAATATTTTATGTTAATAGTTACAGTAGTACCAGCAGGTATCTAAAATTACAACACCCTTGCAAAATCTCAGACAGCATTAGGATTACCTGCAGCCCGAGAGCACCAGGGTCAACACCTGTATCCAGAATAGCAATGGTTATGCCTTGACCATTGTACTCTGGATATTTATTAAGAAAATTAATAGCACCAGTCTCCTTTTTCGGCACCATGCCTTGAAGCGGAAAATCTGTGTCAATGACAAATTCCATTTTGCTAACAAAGCTCACAAGAGCTTTCGGTACCTGTAGTTTGTAGAAAGTTAAAACTTGTTGAAAAAATCAATTGTTAGAAAAAAGATCTATTGTACAGCTAAGTGAATTTATTTTTCCAAAACTAAATTTTGTGTTTATTTAGATGTAATAATTACACAATATGTAAATTGTAGGCTAAACCATAAACCAAGATATTTATCCAAATATAATAGTGGACTAATAAAAAAAAAAAATTTTATCAAGAAATATAAAATTAAAACGGTAAAAGTTAAAACCTAAAAGAAATCTAGAAATCAAAAGAAATCTAGAAATCAAGCTGGCTCGCACTTTTACTATCTATTAGTATCTCTATGAGACAATGGGGTTTTTATTTGCTTTTTTTGACACGAAATAGTTGACAAAAATCAACGAATTTTTTACAATTTGGTCAAAACGACATCTATTACGATCTATTAAATATTAAAATTTATAAAAAAAATGTTTCTTCATATTTATATTTTATATTCATATATTAAATAGGATACGATTTTCATTAAATATGATTGGATATTCATGTTAGGATATTTATGTTAATCCTGGTGAATTGGAAATCAAAGGTGGTTAACATACGGGCAATCGTCAATCGTACCTCGCGCCATCGTCGGGTTACCGGACCTAATGCAGTGGATTGTGTATGATTCACACGTTCCCTCAAATTGGTAGAACACATTTATCCGCTAGGTTCAGGCAATGTCCGTTAAGTGTTTTGCCCAAGGTCACA
>CH002002.1:516097-530337 GCA_000149265.1 Ciona savignyi
GGTATAAAAAAAACATATAAAACATCTATGACAAATTTGCTATTTAAATTTTAAACAAACATGATTTTAAAACTGTTTCGCTAAAGTGTGTAATAATGTTTGGATTTTCGTCTAGTTTCCCCTAAGGCGGATGACGTTGTCTTTCTTTTCAACTTTCATCATCATGTACTGAAGCCGGTAATGGATTTGATCCCGCTTTGACTTTTCCTGGGTTTGGGACAGGGCGGGGTACATGAACGGTCGGTTCACAGTGTGGATACGAAGTGTACAATGGGCCTGCAAATTATAAGGTTAATTTAATAGTTGATTAATCAATTTGATAAAAGGTCGATCCTGTTTTAACATTACTTTTAAAATGTTATATACAATTACCCGCAACCCTTTGGATGATAGGCGACAAACCAAACCACCAGAGTAACCCGTCGGACACTGTCTGACAACACATGTTGAAGTTTGCAATGATTAGCGATTTTTATATTTTATTTTTGTTTTGTTTTTATTCTTTTGAATATATTGGAAAAAAGCAACTAACAAAATAACTTTTATAGTTTTTTTTTAGATTTTAAACTTAGTTTAGTTTATTCATTTTTTGCCCCAGTTTTTAAAAATGGCTAACAAATATAATCACGATACAGGAACGGGAAAAGACGGCAAAACGAACAGATAGTTAAAACACATCAGTAAAAAAGGATATAAATTAATAAATATAGCGGACATGGCCGCCAAACCTAAGTCAAAGAACAATACTAAGCAATCAAAATTTAATTAAGACCAAATGAACTTGTTTTTAGATCTGATAAATATTTCATTTTTTTGTACTTCTGTTTAAAAAACATTTTATTGTTGGAAAATAAGCTTGTACTTTTTTAATATTTACTTTGCTGTAAATACTTAACAGTAATAATACTGATTATTAGTTTATTCTTCCTGCCTAACCAAACATTGTACATAGGACAAATGTGGCTTTTAAATGTAATACATGTTTCCCAACAAGTTAACATATGTTTCCCTATAAATTTCCACAGTACCCACCACAAGTTCTGATGGTACATGCACACTACAAATGGGCAGAACTGTCGATGAGCAATGTTTGTACACCCACAATTACTACCGATGCTTACACGGGGTGCCACCGTTGCGCCTCAGCTCAGAGTTGAAATCCTCTGCCCAATATTACGCTAACTCTATGGCAGCAGACGGAAAATTGGGGTACCATTCACTCAAGCCATCAGTGATAGGTAAGGGCTATGTATATATCTAGATCAGTGCTTCTTAACCTTTTTGGTACCACGTCTCCCTTGCGCGATAAATATTAGTTTACGCCCCCCTTGCGTTTGAATTACTTTATGTTTTCTCTTATGTTCAGTTAAGAACCCATGATCAAGATTATTGTAAAGGGTCACCAAATGATTTACCAATGTTGGGAGGTACAGCTTGTCCGTGATGCTTAATGCAAACATCCAAACTTTTTACTTTTTCTCTTTGTAGGCCAAATGTTCTAACAAGAAATCTGATATAAAGCTATTCTGTTCCTATTTAGTTTTCTGTTTCTATCTTATATGCTGATGGTTGGTATTCTATTGATTTATTTTCAATAATTAGAATTCTGAATAATAACTGTTTTATATAATAAGCGCTGCTTATATATCTTCCCAGGTGTTGAACGTGCAGCAACTGTCGGTGAAAACTTGGCTTGGCGAATGCAGCCAAACAACAGATATAACATAGAACAAGCCGCGGCAGATTGGTATGCTGAAGGATTGTATTACGATTATAACCAGCCTGAGAGCAGCACCAAAGGTGATAACAACCCTTTTTCATACTTCTCTGTTTTTAGGGGTTTCAGGTTTTACTGAATTTACACAGAGAATTATGGTCCAATAAGCACTTACTAGACATGATTCCAATTAAAACACTATAGGTTATTCGTGTGAATGGGAAAACACAATGCAAGTAAACACACGTCAGATTATCTTACACCCACCATAGGGTTACCGGAGCTATTGCAGTGTGTTGTAAATGATTGAGACCATCTTTTAATTTAGTAGAACCCATTTCTTCACTTGGATCAGGCAATGTTCGCACAGTGCCTTTCTAAGGACTCAACCGACTAGCTAGCGAACAGTTTTAAACCTAACACCCTTCGGCTGATAGCCGACGTACCTACCAAGCTAATCAGTAGGACTAAACAAGGCACTTCAAAAACGATATTCCCATGTTCAATATTTTTCACAGTATTAAGCACTTAACAGTTAACACACAGTCAAACAATGTATTTTGGCAATTCCTTAGGCAAGTGTTTTTTCTTACGATCAGATATTTCTTGGTACCTATGTACAGATGACAGTAACCAAGGTGATAAAGAAAGTGATCTTAGTTTTGTTTTATGTTTTAGAACACTTCACGCAAATGATATGGAAAGACACTACAGAAGTAGGTTGTGCAGTTTCTCAGATTGGAGCCCAGATTTACGCCGTGGCTCAATATAAACTTGCGGGAAATATACCGGGATTGTATGCTGATAATGTAAAGCCTACTACAGCACGTAAGTACATATTTGTGTGTATAGCACATCTTTAACCGTACATTTAGTTGAAATTTTTGTTGCTAATACCTTACATTTTTTTTAAGGATAGGATAGGACAGGATATTCATGTTTATCCCCGTGAATGGAAAAACCAAGGGGGTTATCACACGGGCAATCGTCAGATCACCTCGCGCCCATCGTCGGGTTAACGGAGCTATTGCAGTGTGTTGTATATGAAAGACACTTTCCTTTAATTTGGTGGAACTAAATAAATTCTCAGTACACAGTACGGGAGTTAAGATTCTATTATTTGTTTAATATTTTCTTCCTGTTCTCTGTAGTGAAAGGCCGTCTTTGTCAGGTACCGCCGTAATGTCCAGTTTTGCGTTATTTTCACTTGACAAGTAATTTATTTTTAACAAAACTCAACACAATTGCAATATTTGATACTGACAGTCAGTTTTTCTTTGCGATTTTTCTCTGTATTGTAATAACTATCGTGTATATAAACGTTGTATATAAACTGCCATAGGGTTATTGGCGAGTTATGACATAGATATTCAAATAACCAAACTTAACATCATTTTACAGGTGTATGCCAAGCCCACTGTTCAATGGGAAGATGTCAAGGTCACGATGGAATGTCCTCTACATGTTTGTGTCAGACCCGTCGAATGGCCCTACCTTCTTGTACTGGAAATTGCGTCGTATATTGCCCTAAACCTGAATCGCATGCTGGGTACTGGGAGACTCGGTGTGCGGGCAAGAGAATGTGCAGATGCGACGGATACAGAAGAGGTGGTCGACACCCTGGAGCAGTCTGTAATTAATCTTATTAAAAATTATTATTTTCTGGATAATTTTTTGAACTTCAAAATGCAAGTTTTCCAGATTTATCTACTATTAAAATTTATATTAAAGCAAAGAATATTGTTAAATAAGTTGCATAGTTCCTGTTATATTGTCACCATTTATCTTCTTTGTTTCTTTGTATGTTACCTTTTCTCTCATCTACAGCATTATTGACAATTTTCTGTGTCTTTGTATTTACTTTTGTTATTTACCAATAAAATTTGTTATTTAAGTTGATGCTCTTCATTGCACGGGTACGGTGTGACGGACGCTACTAAAACTGCATAAACAGGCCTCTCTCTTTGCACGGGTTGTCATTGTTGTTGCGCTGACTCACAATAACTCAAAATAATGTGATATAGGTTAAGATCGGTCAAACGATCTGTCCGTAAATCAAATTATTATTTGTGACTCTAGTTCACATTTGGGCTTGTGTTACACCATTAGTTACTTTCCCCAGTCCTTCCGGTTAGTCTGGCGGTTTAATGCGTCGCCTTTCGATCGAAAGGTTGCAGATTCGAAACTGGTCGCTAGCTAGTCGGTTGTGCCCTTAATGGGCGTGGCACTTAACGGAAATTTCCTCAACTCGGCGATTAATGGGTTCTAACAAATAATAAAACGTGTCTATCACATACAACACACTGCAATAGCTCCGGTAACCCGACGATAGGCGCAAGGTGATCTGACGATTGCCCGTGTGTTAACCCCCTTGGTTTTCCCATTCACGGGGATAAAGATAAATATCCTATACTTCTAAAGGCGATTTAGCGACTTGTACGATGACTCTACCAAGCCAGCGTGTCGTTTAGGATGTCACCGAAATAATGCTTTCTTTAACAAAAGTTGCACGTTGATAAGAATGTTGCTGAAAGAACCTTTTTCCACTCGAGAAAATGACCCCAGCAGTCATTGCAGAAACAAATCGGATGCGATTTTTGCTGCCTCTTTCTCCAGCCGATTAAAGGTTAACTGGAAACTTATAAAAACTTACGTATTTAAAGGGTCTTGGCTGGGTTGTTTTCTTAAAAGTTAAGAGTACAAAATTTCACCACGTACTGACATTACCTCCGTTGTTCATTGGTATCTTAAACTACGGCCACTTTACCACGAGAAAGGTGACAATCCAAAGAGATAAAAATCTTTACAATAATATGGATTAAATTTTTAAGATGTCTTTAATTAACTAAAGTTTACCTGTCTTTTATGTGATTTACAGTCAAATTTGGCAGGCTACCTTTTTAGTGGAATTTTATTTTTGGGGCTTTTTCTTTTTTCCACATTTTATGTGGCTTTAGCGGCCACGTCTTAATTTAACAAAAGTTAATAATTGATTGGATTTAAGATGTGTTTTAACCACTGTCGTTTTTCCGGTTATTTCCCGTTTCCCATTTAAAAAAACGTCCTGCTTCGTGTTAACAGCGCGAGACTAAACTAAACGGTTACTACTTGCTATTTTTTTAATAAATTTGATTTATTACTTATCTATTTAACTACTCTTTCTTTGGACAGAATAATATAAATAAACCAGAAATTACAATAGCTACTTGTATTCTGTAACAACCTTGAATAAAAGAAACATTAAAACAACATAACTCATTAGTGACTTGGTATAAAAAAAACATATAAAACAACGATGACAAATTTGCTATTTAAATTTTAAACAAACATGATTTTAAAACTGTTTCGCTAAAGTGTGTAATAATGTTTGGATTTTCGTCTAGTTTCCCCTAAGGCGGATGACGTTGTCTTTCTTTTCAACTTTCATCATCATGTACTGAAGCCGGTAATGGATTTGATCCCGCTTTGACTTTTCCTGGGTTTGGGACAGGGCGGGGTACATGAACGGTCGGTTCACAGTGTGGATACGAAGTGTACAATGGGCCTGCAAATTATAAGGTTAATTTAATAGTTGATTAATCAATTTGATAAAAGGTCGATCCTGTTTTAACATTACTTTTAAAATGTTATATACAATTCAGTATAGTATTATTAAAATACAACTAGTATATAAGGCAGCTCTGTTTTACGAAAACACCAGTACTAAATAAAAACATTGCAGTGATATACATAAATATGATACACACGATTCACAATACTCTTTTAGCTGCTTTGGTGCTGGAACATGAATAGATTAACTTTACTTACACAGGTTATTTTACGTTTTATATTATAATGTTGCGATGTATTTGACAATGTTACATATCGCTACCAGGTTCGGTACGGCCAGTTGGTCTAGCGGTTAAGTGCGTCGACTTTTAATCAAAAGGTTGCAGGTGTGTAACTGGTCGCTAGCTAGTTGGTTGTGTCATAGGGCAAGGTACTTGACGGACATTGCCTGAATCCAGCAATGCCTGATACCAAATTGAAGGAACGTGTTTATCATATACAACACACTGCAATAGCTCAGGTAACCCGACGGTGGGCGCGAGGTGAACTGACGATAGCCCGTATGTTAACCCCCTTGGTTTTCCCCTTCACGGGGATAAACATGAATATCCTATTCTATCCTAGGGTCTTACCTAAACAAGCGGAGTACATCATAATATGTGCGAGGAAGTTTTGCTCGTGGACACCAGTGACAAAATGTGACCAGGGACCACTTGCGTAAACGGGTACGTCCTCGGCACTATGAGTCTCTGCTCTCAGTGGGACAGCACTTGATTGTTTGTAATATCTGCTTCCTGTAAAATATTGTATGATTAACGCTAGGAATTGAATTAAAGTGAATACTTTCTGAATAAGTGTAAATTCTTGTTTTACAGCACGCAATATTGTATTGTTTCTCACTATTAGTTCGGCCGATTAGTCTGGTGTGTAAGTGCGACGCCTTCCAACCGAAGGTTTGAAGGTTCAAAACTGTTCTCTAGCTAGTCGGTTGGGTCGTTGGACAAGGCACTTAAGGGACATTGTCTGACTCTGAACCCAGTGGAATGATGGTTTCTACTAAAGGGAACGTATGAATCAAACACAACATTGTGAAATAGCTCCAGTAACCCGATAGTGGGTTCAATGTAATCTAATGTTTACCTTGTGATAACACACGTTTGCCATTTAATGTGAGACTAAGCATAGTTTACGTACGTGCAACCCATGATCCAGGGCTACTTCGCCTTCCCCCGTACAGTGAATACCCAGGTCCATTGCCATATAAAATAGATGTGAATGGTCTTCCGTCTAATGCAAGTGTAGGCTGCGAATTGTTTTTAGCTAAACCTGTGGAGTACAAAACAAATCGTTTTACAACCAAATGGAATGACAGTTTGCTTACTACTTTATTAAAAAAAGTTACGTTACCCTAACCAACCACTACCTAGGCGGTTGCCTTCTTGAAACGGTAATTAATGAGAAGGTTGCCTAAACCGGTAAATTATAGAGTTGGAAAAATAGTTTGGGCACAACTTTGGGTAACGTAACAATTGCCTATGTTATGACGTAATTTGTTGTCCCGCTAACACTAAATAGCAACTTTAGTAGGCTAAAATAGCACGAAACACATTAAAAATGAACAAACAACACTAATCGGCAATGACTTTTCTGCCATGTTCTCATGCGTGACGGTGCGGAAACTCGTTTGCAAATTTACAACGGGAAATCATTCAAGCGTGACAGAGTTTCGTATCATTCTTTTTATAATCATTGACAATCTAAAATAAATGCTATACAAACGAACAAAAAAAATTTTACTTGACCCACCATAAACGGGATTTCCTCGAATTGCACCTCCACCGAAAGTAAACATATGTCCATGATCAGCGGTCACTATTAGCAAAGTATCATCTTCTGATGTCATAGATTTCACCATCTATGTCAAACATAATCAGGAATTAGAAAATAAACAGTACCCAACTATTCAAGTATAGGATTAAGATAATCCTTAAAAAGATCAAATGCAAACCTTTCAAAATATATCTGTTATTACCATCAAAGGACAGATTAAAACTAGTTTAATAAGCCAGGCTATTTTTAAATCAATATATCTTGGGCTGTATCCAAACTTACTGCTACAGCTTTATCGAGTTCGTGAAATTCCTCCAACGCAAATCTTGCTCGGCCTTGATGGTGTCCCTTGTCAATCATTCCTCCTTCGACCAGAAGAAAGTATCCATTGGGATTTTTGCTTAGAATTTGAATTGCCTAAAACCAGAAGACAGCGTTACTTAGTTTTTCATAATACCTTCGTCGCCACAAAATCGTTAATGGTACACACTTATCGATATACAGCATGTTTCCAAAGAATACAATGCTAAAAAAATAGATAGTGTATGTAAATATTCCAATATCTGTATTAAGTTCTACTCAATATATATAAATTTAAAACATAAAATCTAGCGAGTTTACTTTGCGTGTCATTTCCTCCAAGCTTGGTTCTTCATACCGTTCGTTTGTTGGTTTGTTTGTGACAAAATTCATGTCCAAGTCACTAAACAAACCTAGTAAATAATCTGTTGAATTGGCATCCACCATGTCGAACTGTCTTTTGTTCCACGTGTATCTGCGGAATATGTTTAGATGATTATTTAATATCAGATCACTTAGTCAATTTTGTTTTGGTACAATGGTAAATATATAACGATGGGATAAGATAAAATTATTATGTTTATCCCTGTGAATGGGAAAAATGGTTTAACACACGACCAATCGTCAGATCACCTCGCGCCCACCGTCGGGTTACCGGAGCTAGTGTGTTGTGTATGATTCACACGTTTCTTCAATTTAGTAGAACCCATTAATCTGCTGGGTTATGCAATGTCTGTTAAGTGCCTTGACCAAAAACACACCTGCAGCCCTTTGCTGATAGGCGACGCACTAAATAACCATACTAATCTGTCGGACTAAATCAAGTAACCCTTATAGAATAAATTCAAAAGGTGGTAATCACTGTAGTCATATATTGCAATGGGAAAAATAAAGTTTATTTCCTTGAATGGTAAAACGCAATGGGCGTTAAACATGGGCAATCGTGGATCACCTCGCGTCCACCATTATTGGATCTATTGCAGTGTGTCGCGTCGCGTATGATTTACACGTTCCTTAAAGTTTGGTAGAACCCATCATTTCACTAGGGCGAAATGTCCGTTATAGGCCCTGTCCAAGTACACAACCGACTATGTCGCGACCAGTTTCGAATGTGCAACCCTTCGACTGAAAGGCGACGCAATAACCAAGCTTAACAGTCAAAGGGATATTAAAATTGTTTTAAAACTTACACTCCGTTCAAAGGCCCCATATCATTTCTCCACATTTGTATGAGATCTTTGTTGTCACCTCTGTCGCCTCGTTTACCATATCCTTCTTCATCTAATACGGTGTATGGTCTCATGTGCGACCTTCCGCCTCCCAATATAACCTGTACATGCAATAGCGTTGTTCTTAAATAAGGGTTAAGCAAGAGCATAACCCTAATATTTTAGTACGGTCGAGTGGCCGAATGGTTAACGTGACCGATACATATACCGACTTACATACAAAAAACTATTTTTTACTCTTTACCTGAATACCTCTTCTTTTTTCATATAGTTGAGTTGCGATATCTTTACAACCTCTTCCACCACCTGTATTCCTTCTATCTGTGTATGCCATCCTATGCAAATCGGAAAATACGTTTATAAAAGGTTAAGTATGTTTACCTGCAAAATACCACTACCCTAAATAGGTTATTAAAATTTAAGGTGTTCAGCCTTGTTTAAAACAATTAGCTTCCGTCTTGCATTTAAGCTTATTGAATTATTTCTCCTTTGTCCTCGATGACAGTGCTGATTTCTTAGGACTAAAGCACTTTGCGAAAGTTACTTAAATTCAATGTATAACAAGGATAAGTGTAGTGTATCTTTCGCAACTTCGTAATTGGTTGATCAAAAATTAGAGCGAAGAATGTGTCGCATAAGACACTAATAATAACCTATGATGGGCTCGTTACCAGGACCGTTTTTAGAATAAGAGTCGTTATATGTATCGGTCGCGTTAACCATTCGACCACACGACCGTAAACGTGAGACACTAGTATTCTGTACCTGTTGATTGCATGGGCATATGCTGCTCCTGGTGTTGCCTGCTGGACCCTTGTGGTTGTAACAATGCCAGTGGATTTACCTGGATGTTTAGTTAATTGAATTTTGCTGCTTCTTAGATTAGAGTAAACATTTAACCCAATTTCGTTTAAAAAATAAAGGTAAATGCGAAAACTACAAAAAGATAAAGTCACTGAAATTGCCCACAATGCAAAAACTTATAATGACAGAGTTTTTTAACAGTAGAAAGCTTTGCTTAAATACAAAGCTTTGCAATCTAGCACCAATGAAAACATGTGAATCTGTGAAAGTGCATTTTAATAAAAGCTGCATTGCATCAACAGTACCTTGTGAAATTGCGTATTCCAAGACTGATGTCACTTTGTCTGTATCACAGTTGGTAGCACCAGCTCGTACACCCAGCGAGCCTTGATTTGTTTTAACTCCAGCTAAAATAGCAGTGGCCGTTGCTGCGCTATCAGGCGTCTGGTAGTCAACTGGTTTAAATTGTATATTTGGTTAAAATTAAAATAATATGGAAAACAAAATTGTGACTAATATTTTACCATTCTTTTAAATTTGGGTATATTTGGTGTATCAGTTGCAGTCTGTTTCGCATTTTTTTATAAATATATTTGTCTTGTGCATTAGATAGTATAAGATACGCATATGTGTTAACCGGGTGACAAAACGATTGTCACCATAACACGAACTATTGTTAAAATAGCACGTTTGCTGCAGGGTTTGCAAGACATTGCAGTGTAGTGTAATGATGGATTCAGGCAACGTCTATTAGCTGCGTTTTTCAGAAACACAACCGGCCATAAGAGGAAATCGTGCAAACAACTCCATTACCATACTCGATTAATCAACTTAATCGATTTGGGTAATCCCCTTAGTTTGATATTTTGGGGTAGAGAAAAGGGGGATTAGTTCACGATTGTAAGTCATCAGATTTTAACGGTTCAAACATGTTTTGTGGTGTTTAAGAAAGCCGTTCCTAGAAATTTAATTTGAATAGGTTTCTGGCATGATATGTATTGGAAATAATGTTAACATTTTATGTGCCACTGTTTATATTTTAAAATGTCACCCAATGTGAGTACAAATTCAAAATTTACCGCTGTACGTCTTAACGATTCCTGCGTGCCGCAATTGGTCGATTGCAGTCACGTGTTCTTCTCCACTTGCGCCTGATTTTTGACCAATAGAAACTCGTCCGGCCGTCAACGTCGCAATGTTCATGCCGTCCCCAATCATCATGACCACATTCTTCGCCTTGTTTAACTTGAGTCTTGAGAAAGTTGCGACCGATTCTTCTATACTGCCCGTGCCTTGGTCGAACCAGAAATCCTTTGTGTTTTCGCGGGGGTGGACTGCGAAAATAGTGTAATGAAATCTGATGGTGCGTTTTATTCGGGGAAATTTTTTAGAGTAAGTTGGAGTATTTTGAGGGAAACTATGTTTTCCAAGTCAATTTCATACATTCACAACTTCTGTAAAAGTTTGAGGTATATAAAGCTTTCCAGATGATGCTTTTCCGAAAATACTAAAAACGTCGTTTTGATTTTATATTCCAAACAAAAATTTTTTGTCCAAAGAGTCCAGCATACCTGTCACAACAGCGACGTAGAAAAGGAGTAATAAAAAAATGCGGAGTAAAAACACACACTAGTTTCCTTTGAATCAAAGGGGACCGATAATAACAATACATAATATATATAATTTTCACTATTAAATTTTTTACATATAGTCACATATAATGACTTTCAATCAGTTTAATATTTACCTGATAGTGTCTGATCAGTCATGCCAAGCAGAATACATGAAACATAGAGTAACATAATTTTAGTCATCCTTATTCCTGGAATTATGCAACATATTTAAAAAAACTGTAGGTTTTTTTTGCAGAAATGCCTGTATTATATAAACTTTTTCGTACGGCTAGTAAAATATGTTATAGGTTACGTTGAATTTTTCATTACTTAATTAATATTGGCTTTCAGTTTTACATTTTTTTGTATTTCTATTTAATGCAAATTTAATATACAACAACAACCTAAACACTACATTCCATATCCCTGAGTCTATACCGTCACTGTCGTTTTAAATGGGTTTAGTTATTATTCCTTCAGCGTTAAGGTTTGTTTGTTGTTACTGAAAACCTTAAATCGAGCAGCGAACTTAGTAGACCTTTGCGGGTCAGGATGATTAATAATAACAACGAGCTGCAAAAATCGCTTCCATAAAAATGACAGTAGAATCCTAGCCTCGCAGACCCCTTTAAATAAAAATGCGTAACATATTTTTTGCCCTATGTGTTTTGTTGTTACTAAACGGCAATTAGCTTGCCGTCCTAATAACTACGCTTATCTATTATATGCTGGTTTAAACTAAATTTTTAATTTAAAATAAAACCGCGACTTTTATCCAAACATCGAATTCTATCGGATAGCTAACATCAACCAAATGTTGATTTTGGCCGAGAGTTTAACTCACGCTACCATCGCGAAACGATGTTGTCAAAACGATACAGCCCACCACTATAACTTACGTTTTAGCTTAAACTAATTCGTTTCCATCTCATGGTAAATTCTGTTAACTTATAATTTGCATATTCGCTTTACCGAACACCCAGTAGAACACAGTATCCCTAATACTGCTATAAGTATATTATACATTCGCGTCGTTGAAAAGCAATTAGGACTCAAGTAAGGTCATTACTGCGTAACTAATGTATATAGATTACAAATGCACCATGGAGACCATGATATACTTGCTAATGCAACTCGTCATGATTTGAGCTAAAACCAGGCCTACCAAAATTACATTTTCTTTCTAAAGTCGTGATAACCATTAACCGAGAAAATATTTCAGCGTAAGGCATTCACGTCCACATATATTACATTAATAAATATGTCTTCGCCGTAGAATGAATTTTGGCTGATTATTAATCGTTTTATTGCTGTGATTGCATTTTTTCGTTTTTTATTTATTATCAAACTTTCGGTCAACAACAGTTCTTGAAAAATAAGGAAGAGACCGATGTCGACGTTTAACTTTCTTGATAATTCTTAGATTTTCCTTTTAACTCTTTCACTCCCGGCCAAATGCATTAATTCAAACATGCTGTCCCGCAGTGTTTTTTACAATTTTTAGTCATTTTCAAATTAGCACAGTTTTTCTAAAGTTTATGCTATGATTTAATATTTAGTATGGTTGGAAAGATAATTTATCCCTCTTTTAAACAAGCTGCACATCTAAAATCTACCTCTAATAAAGAATATATTATGTAAACTTTAGTGAACACCACTTTTTATGCAAAGAAAATTCTGCTCGACTTTGAAAAATTTGAGGTGCACTGACAAACGAAATACTCACTTATTATTGGAATGCCCAAATGATATGAAAATTGGAATGTAGATTGTCTAATAGTTTTTGTACTCAGGAAAATTCGAACTGTATTTCTATCTTCAGTAGTTTTTTTACTATTTGTAATTGAAATTTCCCTTTTTTCTGACTATATTATGAAAACTTGAACCAAAACGCATTGAAGTTTTTAGTTTTGTAGAACTAAAATAGTAAAAAGTATAAAAAAGAACAGTGAAGGAAGTGTAAAAAGGGCATACAAAACCAAACAAACGCAAATACTATATCCAATATTCTTCAAAG
This sequence comes from Ciona savignyi, assembly GCA_000149265.1. Taxonomy (NCBI): domain Eukaryota; kingdom Metazoa; phylum Chordata; class Ascidiacea; order Phlebobranchia; family Cionidae; genus Ciona; species Ciona savignyi. The sequence continues at coordinate 529,157 of CH002002.1, forward strand.
CAGGGCACACCGAACTAGCTAGTTCTCGCCGCCTTTTTCTTTATCGTGCGCTCAGCAGGCCCAGCTGGATTCATGCTTTGGTGAACACGAAGCATAACCGCCTGCTGCGAAAACGTCACCAACGCTCTCCTTTTTATCTCAACGGCACGAAATTCACAGAGAATGTAAAGAAACACTTGCTTGACAAAAAGAGCTTCTCCCCAATTTAACACGACTCCTATTCGCTGAGTTAGTCACGTGTAAACTCGTGTAAAATTCAGCAAAAACACAGGCGAAGCCTTGAAAAAGAAAGGCTATCACTCCTCACATTTTGAATATTTCTCCAAGATAATTACAGAGAATAAATTTCAGGCTTTCCTTGATCGAATGAGCCATAGCTGAGCTCTCTAACATTACGCGTTGCGGAGAAATCGCATTTTAGATTTGCCCCTATATATAGGGACGCGGGACACCATGTTTGTTCACCAACTCGCGATATATCGCGAGTTGGGAGGCAAAGAGTTAAAGTAACCATAATCTTAAATATATTCTACGATTACCAAGATGTTCGTTACTGAAAATGACATTACGCAAAAGCGATGGCATTTGGTCTAAGTGACGTAGTATTAGTAAAGAGATTTAGATGTGCCGTTTAATCAAAATAGTCGTATTATTTAGAGTCGCCGATTTTAATAGCCTGTGGCGTTCTTTGAATATAAATAAAACAATTTAGCCTCTACCGTTAAAAAAGATATACACCTTATTTCTGCAACAGCTCATACCGATATGTAGTTGTTCTTTAAAAAGTACATTAATAGGTGAATCATTTTTTGAAAAAAATGGTTACGTTTAGTTCACTTTATATGCTAACTTATAAATCTCGACAGAATTATTTAAATAACTAACTTTATATTATTTAAATCCGTTAAGCCTGCCAGTTTTATAACTTGCTTAGCTATCTTACTGAACACTGCATATTAAAACCTATAGTGGGTATCGAAACACCTTTTACTCGACTGAGATTTGCATTTGGACAAAACTAATTAGCCGTTGCCTTATATAATAAATACGCCACGATGGAAATTGGATTTGGTTCATATGGTTAATTACCGTTATTTCCTTACATCCATTCTAGCTATTGTGTTAAATATATTCATAATGGTCGTTTTTGTTTGGGCAACATATCCGTTTCCTAAATCCAC
>CH002002.1:530437-547814 GCA_000149265.1 Ciona savignyi
CCTAAATCCACGCAAAACACGCTGTGCTAGATTACTGCATCATTAACAAATGTCTATTGGAACAAGGGACGGAAATGCTACAATCTAAAACGATTTATGCCTGTGTATATTATGTTACGTTAGGTATAAAGAGGTTTTATGGTAACCTGGTATCGTATTTTACGCGTCTTATGTACATTGATGGGATTCAATTCGCATGTGTTTGGTCGAACCCGTTCTTGGAACGTCGGGATAATCACCGATCCAATTCTTGCTTTTTTTTACAGACAATATAACTTTTAGGGAACCTGTTGTTAGTAAGTACGATACAAAATAGAACCTGTTCTTAGAATGTTGAATTCCATCACCTTGTGGCCACCTGGTACCTACAGCTATTTTACTGCATTCCAGTTATTAAGACGTCTGTACATATTTTAATTTAACCCATTCCCACTCGGATAACGCGACAACCGCTAGGTACCTGGAACTATTACACGAACTACAAGCCAGAGGCTTAATTTAAAGTTTCCAATTAACAACCGCTCTTTTCGTCGACAAAACTAACCCGCAATCTTATGTTTAAAGCAAACTTACGAAGTAGGAGAAATTTGATTTTCGTCCACATAACTGTAGGCCTACAGCAAAAAAGATTTAAAACCCATATGTTTGAGGAAATGTCGGGTACAGACGTGATAATAGAAAGAAAACTTATACACGCTACTTAAGTTCAGTTTTGTCGAAACCTTTAAAACCACACCGAAACAGATAGAGTTGAATAAATAGTGTTAATATCGGAAGAAAAAAACACACTCAGTTGCGTTTACCTTTTCTAAGTCGTAGCTATTTTTATACCAAACCTTGCTTAGGCTAATGCTTGTCATTTTTTATTATATGCGTTGTATTAAAATTATAGATTATATATATAAAAAGTACTTGAGGTTTAAGAAACCATATTTTCATAGTAAAAAAATAGGTAAATGTCACAGCAGTGCTTTTAAATTATCTTTAAACCACATTAATACTGCCAAAAAATAATGAATAAATATTTAAATTGAAACATACACTTCATTCTTTTTTGTTTTTCAGAAACTATGTAAGTATACCTACCACAGGTCTTAATCAGCGCTAAAGTGCAATATTTTCAACCAAAATTGTACTCATTTAGAAAATAAAAAATTGATCAAAAATATAACAACAAAAGAGTATTTTTGCATTCTGCATTTCACAATAGCGTGGCACACTTTAGATGTATCTATGTCCCAGTGACACGTTCGACGATGTATAGCTCAAAGATGGAGTTGTTCGTAGAGATTCCAGCACACTGTTGTTATAGTTACTGTTGACGTCACCGATGACGTCGATGGTGCCACTTGAACCGCTGCTCGATAACTCCAACACCTTTGATTGTTGCTGGCGTAAGAATCTAGAACGAAAAATGGATTGATCAGTCAAAAAAACATGCAAACAGACTTGCAGCCTGACATATAAAACAGTCGGTCAAAACGGCTAAGAGGTATGTTTCAATGAATTCGTACGTTTTTTATTTACGTTTTAAATGTTAAATAATGATTGATGAACTATAAATTCTTAAGTATTAAGCTACAATTGACCTTTTCTGCGGAAACTTTATGGTTTATGTATATATATATGTTTATGGTTAATATATATATATATATGTACGGACTAAGCGCAGATTAGCCCAAGTCGCACATGTTAATAGATTATGAATCAAAGTCGCTATACAAATGACTGAATGAATTGTATTTTTGTTGGTTGTTCTCTAAAACGGGCTCTATACCTGGCATCATACTGCACGTTTTCGATTTTCGGCTTGATTGACGTCACGATAAGATTAACTTGATCCGGATCGTTGCCGATATAACGGATGTGACGTAGGCAAGGCGCTCCGAGTTTGAGGAACGCGACCAACGCCTGGTACATCATCTCGGTGGCGACGTGTAACGGGTAGGAGTCACCTGCAGAATAAAAATGAATGCATTGTACGGTTGTGTGGCCAATACATATACCGACTTTATACAAAACGGTCCTAGTTACCGGCCCATCTCCGGTTCAAAACTTGGTTCAGTAAAAAAGAAACGCTTGGTACGGTCGTGTAGCCGAATGGTTAACGCGTCCGATTCATATACCGACTTATATACAAAAACGGTCTTAGGGATGAGCCCATCATGGGTTTGAAACTTGGCTCGGAAAAAAGGAACGCTTGTAATCTTGGCGAACAGTACGACATTAAAGTTGTGATATAATTTTTACAAACATAGCAGTACATTTCTATTCAAGTAAATTCCATAAAAACTAATACATGTTGGTACGGTCGTGTGACGGAATGGTTAAAAGCGACAGCAGCTCGGTCTCGGTACGAGCCATCTTTGATTCGAATACTAGTCCGGTAAAAAATAGTATATTCATATATAATATACTTTTTATCCCGCTGAAAAAATTAAACCATGAACGGTTGTGTGGTCAAATAGTTAACGCTATCGATTCAACGTTCTCTATGTAAAAACACGGCCTTAATAACGAGCCCATCATGGATTTAACACGTCGCACGTTAAAAAAAGGCAATGAAATCTCCTACAACGAAGAGGCAATGTTGTAGAAGCGACCAAAGATGCAATAAGGTATCCCAAAGCTGTCTTAAGCGCCACACATACACATCGTCGCTTCGTTAAAGGGTGTTAAAAACAAACACTGCAGATTTACGCTTTTAGCTGTAGAAGTAAAATTTTGCAAAACATTCGCAGCGCAAGGTCGAATTCATGAGCGTATAGTCGACTAGAAAACAACGCATGGATTACTGTTAGGGTCGCGGGGACCTACTGGAGAAGCCTTATTTAATGGAGATTTTAAACCTTTACAATGGCTCCAAATTCCATCCAAATTTTTGGCATAGCGCAAACATATTTTGGCATAGCGCAAACACAGAGAACTTAACGCAATCAACTAGATCACGTTAGTGTTATATAAAGCGCAGTGCGTGATAGTGTATTGAAAGCGCAATAAACGGGCTAAAATATAGCCACGAATCTTTAACATGTGTGCTAATGAAAGAAATGACAAAAATGTGAACATTGGGTCGAAGTGTGGATATATTTGGTTGTTTATCTTAGGATAGGATAGGATATTCCTGTTTATCCCCGTAAATGGGAAAACCAAGGGGGTTAACACACGGGCAATCGTCAGATCACCTCGCGCCCATCGTCGGGTTACCGAGCTATTGCAGTGTGTTGTATATGATAGACACGTTCCTTTAATTTAGTAGAACCCATTAATCCGCTGGGTTCAGGCAATGTTCGTAAAGTGCCTTGCCCAAGGACACAACCGACTAGCTAGCGACCAGTTTCGCACCTGCAACCTTTCGATTGAAAGGCAACGCACCTAACCGCTAAACCGACGGGCCGGACACACTTACTTTGTTTGTGGCCGCCTCCGAGTCCAATCACCGGTAGCACAATTGATCTTGCTTTTAGTTCAACATTAGCTGTATTGAAGATATTCTTGTATGTGTTGTACAGCGATTTTCTGCTTCGCTTTAAGTTGCTACTTTGCCACTTTGGTGTCACCACGTGGATAATGTGGACACTGGGTAGCCCAACACCAGGTGTCACTACAACCTAGTAAGAAAATTTTAAGTAAAATGGTCAAAAAATGGTCTTGTGTTAAAAGGTTATGTGGTCGAATGGTTAACGTGACCGATACATTTATCGACTAATATACAAAAACGGTCCAAGTGATAGGTTCAAAACTTAATTCAGTTGAAAATGGTCTTGTGGTTGAACGATTAAAGAAACGTACTTAAAAGGGTTGCAACTTAAAATGGGTATGCTAATAAGCCAATTACAGGTTTAAATCTTAGAAGGATAAAAAGAATTCATTTTAAAAATTACGAAAAAAATGGAAATGGTCGGGGTCGAAGATGCTTTTTCATGGTACGCAACGTTATTTGAGCAGCAAGCAAAATCTATACTATTGGTAAGTGCAAACTAAAACTGTCTATAATAGACCCTAAACGGTATATAGTATATCAAATAGAATTAATAAAATCATTTTTTTCTTAACTGCTTACTAAAATTCAAATTAGGTAGTTAATTATGCAACGCATACATGAAAACGTTGGGAACGCGAACTGTCTTTGAATGTCATGTTAATAATAAACTGGCACACTGCTTTCAAAAGATTGCCGAACTCTGGGATAGGCTAACAAAAAGTCTGAACACGTATTATTGATCTATATTAATACACTAATAGTCTACCGCACAATAATTGTAGAATGTCATAGATATTTTTGCTGATCGATGTACTTATTAGGCCTCTACCTTAGTTTCCGCAACAGGGCCCTTCATCGAGGAATGAAGCTTCGTCAATTTGGGTATTTCAAAAGCTCCATGTTTTGCAACCGCCCAGGCAAGCTCCCCTGTTACGTGCAAATAACTGTTTGTTTCATTCACCATGACGTCACAGTCGACGTCGGTGACGTCACCTTCTAGAACTTCGATTTTAATACCGGTTGGAGTGGTCACCTAGATTAAAATCGATAAATCGATTAAAAAATAATAACATGACAAAGAAGCCATTTAACTATAGGTTCATATACCTAAACCCGGAAATAAGAACCTACCGGAATAAAATACACTATACAAGCCTAGCTAAAATTTATCCGTTAATTTCAATGCCATTTGGAAAGATTTGGTGATTGTATAAAATCTGCGTATTTTTAAACTTAGCGCCATTAAGGTGTGTAAGGGGCAAGCATATATTCCCGTTTTACAATTTTCCTTTGTGGCATGTCATAAATTAGTAAATATAAGACATAAATTTAAAAAAATATTATTGTAAAACATCCTTACTTCAAAGTAGTGTTTATGCTTTTGCTTAAAGTTGAAGGGTGATTTCAGCTTTGGTATATGCGACGGTTTAAAATCCGGCGTCGCTCGCAACCGCACGTTCGGGCTTATGCTTTTCGAGTAGGTCTGAAACATAAAAGAAAAATCAAAAACAATACAGCAATGTAACTTGTGGGTTGGTCTTTTAACAACACTTGCCAGAAAACACTAATTATAAACTGCAGTTTTTCATATAAAGTAAAAAAATTAGTGGCAGTTCAAACCAAACCGATGTGTCATCAGCAGCATTACATTTCAACCCGTACCAATATGTAACCAGTAGAACAATTTAAACCATATGTATATGTTACCAGTATTACTATTTAATCCGTTCCAATATGTCACCAGTATTACTATTTAAACCATTCTAATATGTCACCAGTATTACTATTTAAGCCATTCCAATATGTCACCAATAGAACAATTTAAACCATACCTATATGTTACCAGTGTTTATATTTAAACCATATCAATATGTTACCAGTAGAACAATTTAAACCATACGTATATGTTACCAGTATTACTATTTAAACCATTCTAATATGTCACCAGTTTTACTATGTAAACCAGTACTATGTAAACCAAACCAATGTCACCAGTATTACTATGTAAACCAGTACTATGTAAACCAAACCAATGTCACCAGTATTACTATGTAAACCAGTACTATGTAAACCAAACCAATGTCACCAGTATTACTATGTAAACCAGTACTATGAAAACCAAACCAATATGTCACCAGTATTACTATGTAAACCAGTACTATGTAAACCAAACCAATGTCACCAGTATTACTATGTAAACCAGTACTATGTAAACCAAACCAATGTCACCAGTATTACTATGTAAACCAGTACTATGTAAACCAAACCAATGTCACCAGTATTACTATGTAAACCAGTACTATGTAAACCAAACCAATGTCACCAGTATTACTATGTAAACCAGTACTATGTAAACCAAACCAATGTCACCAGTTTTACTATGTAAACCAGTACTATGTAAACCAAACCAATGTCACCAGTATTACTATGTAAACCAGTACTATGTAAACCAAACCAATGTCACCAGTATTACTATGTAAACCAGTACTATGTAAACCAAACCAATGTCACCAGTATTACTATGTAAACCAGTACTATGTAAACCAAACCAATATGTCACCAGTATTACTATGTAAACCAGTACTATGTAAACCAAACCAATGTCACCAGTATTACTATGTAAACCAGTACTATGTAAACCAAACCAATGTCACCAGTATTACTATGTAAACCAGTACTATGTAAACCAAACCAATGTCACCAGTATTACTATGTAAACCAGTACTATGTAAACCAAACCAATGTCACCAGTATTACTATGTAAACCAGTACTATGTAAACCAAACCAATGTCACCAGTATTACTATGTAAACCAGTACTATGTAAACCAAACCAATGTCACCAGTATTACTATATAAACCAGTACTATGTAAACCAAACCAATGTCACCAGTATTACTATGTAAACCAGTACTATGTAAACCAAACCAATGTCACCAGTATTACTATGTAAACCAGTACTATGTAAACCAAACCAATGTCACCAGTATTACTATGTAAACCAGTACTATGAAAACCAAACCAATATGTCACCAGTATTACTATGTAAACCAGTACTATGTAAACCAAACCAATGTCACCAGTATTACTATGTAAACCAGTACTATGTAAACCAAACCAATGTCACCAGTATTACTATGTAAACCAGTACTATGTAAACCAAACCAATGTCACCAGTATTACTATGTAAACCAGTACTATGTAAACCAAACCAATGTCACCAGTATTACTATGCAAACCAAACCAATATGCCACCTGTCTCATATCTCCCGGTGGTCGCAGTAACCTCGATTCATTTTCATCTCCTATCGCAAACTTTGGTCGCGACGAAGACGTCGGTCGTTGCCGCACGTTGGGTTTATGCAAATAATCCATTGTTTCTCGCGGACTTAACAATCGTCCTTGTGTTATGGGGCGTTCTAGGTACGTGGCGTCATATTCACTTTCTACGTAAGGTTCAGTAGCGTAGCGCTTTGGCGATCGTCTCAAAACATGTCGTTGCCCGGGAGAACGATGACGTAATTGCTGATGACGTACTGTACCGGTTTGACGTGATGAGTCATCCCGGGGAATTGGAGGTAGAAGACGATGTTTGGATTCGGTGAAGCTGTCTGTGTGGCAAATTTAAACCAGCAATATTAGCAACACATGGCCAAAATGTACTAGTGATAAAAGTAACTATAGCCTTTTTTATTACCAACCGAAGTTTTAAACACATAATGGGCTCGTCACTAGGACTGTTTTTTTTGTATAGGAGTCGGTATATATATCGGTCGCGTTAACCATTCTGTCACACGACCGTACAGTAACTATTTGCCTTTTTTTTCTTTTTTTTACCGAGCCAAGTTTCGAACCCATGATGGGCTCGTCACTAAGACTGTTTTTTTTGTATAGGAGTCGGTATATATATATATCGGTCGCGTTAACAATTCTGTCACTCGACCGTATAGTAACTATTAGCCTAGTCCGACCAAACAGCTTGTTGGGTTAGTGCGTCGCCTTTTGACGAGAACAAGTTCAAAACTGTTCGATAGCTGTTCAGTTGTGTTCTTGGCAACACAGCTAGCGAACATTGCGTAAGTCGATGAATAGGTTGTACCAAAAATGAAGAAACGTCTCAATCATACACACTGCAATATCTCTTGTTATTATCAGTGTAAAAACGCTCCCTTTCCTAATCGATTTTTCCGATTTACGAGGATAAACATAAAAATCCTAATTCTATCCTAGTAATAGAAGTACATGGTTGGTAAATTAAAGCGTGTTCTCAATTTAGTGAATGTTGGCTACCAAAGTCAAAATGTTTGTAACTCCCATAATATTAAGTAAAAACACTCACCAGAATGTGTTCTGTACTTTGTGATGTCATGCATTGCATTATGACGACTTAATGTCCCCCCTAAGCTCCCGTAACCAGATGAACCGTTTGATGACGTGGCATCTTCGGATTCTTTTCGTGGAGAAGGTCCCCTAAAAAAGGGGCGTTAACAAACGAGATCTCGTAACAAATCACCTCGCGTCCATCATCGGAACTATTACAGTGTGTTGTGCATAATTTAGACGTTCCTTTTGGTAGAACTTAGAATTTCATTGGGTTTAGGTAATGCCCGTTTAGCGCCATGCCCAAGGAAACAACTGACCAGCTACTGACTACTTTTAAATCCGCAACTATTCTGCTAAATAGCAACGCATTAACCAACCAAGCTAATTGGGAGGAATAAACAAAATGCGGTCCCTTCTGGTTCGAAAGAACTCCTTTTATGTTTAATAATATCAATTGAAAATCTGCATGCTCGGTAGGAATATACACTCTAAAAAATGACTCTTTTCGACTCGTTTTTCTGTTCATCCTTTAAAAAAGAGTCGCTCGTGTTCAACTCTTTGAAAAGTTAATTCGTACGACTGATTAAAGAGTCGAAAAGTTTCTTTAAATCAGTGAATTAAACTCTTTTGGAACAGTGACGTCACAACACACAAACATGATTGGTGAATGTGTATACACATTTGGATCGTATCACAGGTCAAAAATCCGAATAACTTACTTAACTCTGGTAAGGAATTCTTGCCTTCCATCAAAAGCATCGTTTTTATGATGCCGTCGTATTCTAATAGCAGTGTCACTGTATCGTTTATGGTTCACAGTCGGCGGGGGTGGGCTGTAGAATTGTTGCAAACTGCCTTCACTAAATGATGAATCTTGATTTTCAAATAAATCCCTATTTTGGTGCTGACTTTTAACTTTTTGAAACGCGCTGTTACTGGGCGATGATCGTTTATAAGATGGCGGCAACCTTGGACTAGGCGAGGATAGACGACCCGACGCGGATAGGAAGGTCCGTTTTGCTCCTTCTACTTCAAGTGCAGAACAATATAAAGCCAGTCTGTTGGTCTCTTTAATTTCTGTAATGGATTTAATTTTTTGGTAAAAGATTTAAAAGGAAATAAAAGATTTAATTTTTTGGTTAGATACGCAAGATGATTTTGACGAAAAGTGATGCAATCGAAATCAGTCAAAAGCAAATTGTTTTTTAGCAAGGACCCTATATAGTACACGTTGCCTTGTGGTTTAACAGAGCAAAAGTCATTAGAAGTGTGTCTATCGTAGCTCAACAAGACTGTGGGCACGAACAAATTTGACGATTGCTCGTGTAACAAAGCACACTGCGTTTCCTCACTCCAAGGATAAACGTAAATATTGGATTCTAAAAAAACAGTAACACATGCCAACATACCAGTATCTATATGTGTGTCGGCTAACAGTTAATAAAAATAGACTGTATACGCCAACCATCGGTAATTCATTTTACTGAATTTACCTTTAATCATAACTTTTGGGTGGAGTTTTTTCACCAGATAGGTCGCTTTGTGGTACTGGTGAAGTGTGATGTTTGTTATTTGCTCGTTAAGAGGAACCGCAACAAGGTCGGTGCTGATGAGGTAATAAAAATCCAAGAATCCTTGCGCAGCCATGGCCAGCTGGTGTTTCTCTGTTTTGGAGGTTGCACAAAACATCACGCAGCTATCGACGCCTGACCACGAAATTGAAACTCGATGCACCTGAGAAAGATTTGGAAGTCTCTTAAAATGACCCATAATTATTGTTACGTGTTGGGGGTATTGTCTATAGGTTGTCCTATTCAAGTATGCTTTTTTTGTAGCCGACGAGCCTTATCACATGCGTACTTGTGTGCTCTTTAGGGCTTGCTTTTTTTAAATATACATTTACTACTAATTAAACTTAAACTAAAAACATACGTATATATAATTTAACTAAAAACATACGTATTTCTTTTGAAACATACTTTGTAAATATTTAAATACCCATGTACGTATTTTTTCCTAAAGGGTCTACAATATTAGCCGAATGCATTATATTTAAATAAAATAAGGTCAAAATACCAAAAATTGTCAATACCGGTTGTTCAGAGCAAACATTATGTACCTGCTGAATTCTGGTAAAGTCCGTGTAAAAACAGTATAAAATGTAAGCCATAATATCCGGCTCCACTTTGACCCGAAGTAACCCCTCAGTAGCTGTTTCTAAGACAACGACAGAGGGGCTAGATGTGGGAGGATATGATGGCGGCTTCAAATTCGGCGGTGGGGAGGGAAAGGGAGTTTCAGTTTCTTCATCCGAGTAACCTGTCAAAAAATGTAGTGTAAGCTCAAATTTTTAACATATTCTTTGGCCATTATTACTATATTTTTTAAATATAAAGACTTTTTACTGTGAATTATCACAAAGGCAAATGGTGCTGAAGATACATCTATTTTTTCTAAATTACTAGTAAAAGATTGTTTGTAGGTGATCTATAGCTTAACAAAACTTTGAAGTTTTACACTAAAAAAAATACAAAATACTACATTTATAGTACATAAAAATTATAGTAGGCTACAGGTTTTCTTGAATACAAAATTTTAATAGGCCAAACTTACATGACATGACGCAAGGTCAGTTTTTTTTCATAGTACCAGGATTTATTAACGTCCAAGTTTAAAGTGATCTGTAAAGGCCTAACTATCGAGTTTACAACTGATCTCATAACTATGAATAATTACAAAAGTTTAATTACTTTATGTTACTTCTAATTCAGTTATACTTATATGCAATAACCATACATTTAAATGTGCCCCTTTCGTTTATTGGCAATGATCAACTGTTTATTATAATAAGTCCTTACTTCATTACTTATCTACACATTAAATCTTGTTCTGCGAAGTCCTAAAATGAGAAAGCGTGAACGGTGCAATTAAATTCTGGTGCATCGTCACTTCACGCAGTGCTGATTACAACTCTTTAATTATTTAAGACCTGTCGCCAACGATAGTAAAATACATTTTCACCGATAAGGATGGGAATTTTTTTTCGCATGCGATGACAGACGTTTTGACACTCGACTTTTCTCCCCTAAAACTGTAACAGCAGTCCAATTTAGCACAACCGTTGATGATTGACTTTTATACACGACCCCTTAATAAAATGAAGTATGTTTTTACACTTTCCACCGATAGAATATATACATCATATTAAAAGCATCAATTTTTAAGTGAAACCAACATATTATGGTAGTTTACGTAAAATGCGCTATAATCTTAACTTATCACACAACTAAACAGATGAGTAAACATAGAATACAGGAGAACTTAACAAATCTCAGTGAATAGAATTTTAAGGCTCGCTTACTCGCTATGAGTTGCTGCCCTGTGTCTACATAATCGGTTCGGTTACTTAGCAACGATAGTATAAACAACCGTTCTGCAGTTGGTATAAATAATTGACGTTGATGCGTTTCACTGTTTGTGGTGTTGTGGTTTGTACTGTCCATATGTTTCCTCGGTCCACTGTTCAACCTATTTCGCGATTGTTTCTTGTTTTGAGTTCACTTAACTATACTACCATAGTTGCCTTTTTAAATTGATAAACTCAACATGTAATCACTGATTGCACTTTTTTAGCATATTCACTCATTTTTCTGATAATACAACGATTTTTTTTATATATTACATTTGCTCTAAAATCTGTCTTTAACAAAGAACTATTGTTGCCCTGGAATAGAGACTCACTGGTTATAATATTTGAGAATGTGTGTTTGGTGTTACGTCACAATACCAGTCCGCTATAACAATCACTTTTCCATGGATGGTATCTAACCTTAAATTTATTATCTTTGTTAGTGACGTTACTCGTACAGTATTGAATAGGTGGTGTGTTTCTAAAGGTCAATTGAACGAGTATGTTATCATAGAAAATTATTGTTTGTGAATCTCCCACAAGTATGAACTGTAACATAGACTGAATATATGAATGTCTTTTTATCGACACTGTAAAGAATAATTGTTTTGTGTTTAAAAATCATAGATACTTATTTTACCATGAAAGTACATATTTATTTATATCAATGTTTTAACCTTTTGTGTAAAATCGCTCTTTGGTCGCAAACTGACAACTTGGCCATCAAGCTTTTTCAGTAAAACATATTTTCTGATTTGTGTTACATGAGAATAGGTATACAGCAGGGGTGGGCAACCTTTTGTAAGCAGTGTTCCAGTTAATAAATAATAGCAATAAAAGCAACTTTGCGTGCTACCCATTGTTATGTGGTTATATTAAACATATTATAGACAGTTTTAGTTTTTTTTTTAATTTAAGTTTGCACATGTTTATTGTATAGATTTTGTGCACGCGTGAATTCGTACGGCGAGACACGAAACAACCCCTCTCATGCCACAAAAGGCACATTACATGGGATTGCCGACCTTTGTTATAGGCAACCTTACTGAGTTAAACACGAATTCTTTGTTTGGTTACATATGCAATGGAACATTATAAATACGTAAAATATTTAATTTACATAGACTGCGGTATGTTTACTCTTTTTTATTATTTATTTTTTCGAAAAGTGTAAACATTTTGAACTGTATACCCTTATTGTATTTTGGCAACTTTTCAGCCCATAAGATTCGGTCTACAAAAGTACTAAGCGCCTTTATTAAAAACGCTCATCTAAGTATTTTCCAACTGCCCTACACTGCAACTTACTAAAGAACACTGAAGCCTAACTGGTCGCTTCTAGATAAAAACAAAACCAGGAAAATACCCTAAAAGTTACTATAGCTGTTGGTTTGTGTAAACATAAAAAAAAAATCGGCAACATATTCCGTTGTTCGAAACAAAAACTTTTCGTATATGTTGGTGAAATGATAAGTGAGTGGTTAAGACAATGTTTGGTTTTATTTCAGCTGTTGGTCGAATGGTGGCCACCGGTATACCAATCCACTGCTAGTCGAAATTTAGTTGCGAGCACTCCAGTATAATAAACAGTATTGAATGCGTGTCGATTGCTGCTTCGACAAAGATATTGTTTAGCTGACGGTATTCTTACACGTAACGATAAATTCATTGGCATACTCATATTGGGGGAAATCAAGCTAGTGAGCAAAAAACGAATGGAACGTCCTAATCAAACACAACACACTGACTGCCGGACTATATAGCTTCGGTAACTCCAATGACCCCGCGGTCACTGTAGATAAAACGAAGATAGACATGAATATCCTCTCTTGTAGTATTTACCTACCTGGCTGGTAGTGCGTATTTTAATGTAAACATAATCTTGAACGTTCGCGACAGTATTACTTTGTACACCGATGAGGTCAGCCATGCGTGACAAGAGCTCTAAACGGATTATATTCGTAGCATTTAGCAGGCATCTTACAGTCACCGGTTAATATTTCTATAAGATACCAGTATAAGTAGAATATTTTAAACACATGTACGATTCATAGTTAATTCTCATTTGGTTGGATATTTATAATATGACCGACCCCAACAAGCCTAAGTCGTTGTCGTTTGATAAAAGGTTTCATAGCTGGTTAGTCGAATAACAGAACAAAGCCTAAATCACGCTGACCTGACATTTGAGTTAGTGCTTCATATAGCAAAAGTTAAACCTAGGTTACAAAATATAATCACATCGTGTATGCTATAATTATTGTTTTGAAACAACTAGATATATTTATTGCGGAATATCGCCTTCACACCAGCGTTTAAAGCAGGGGCGTGCAACTGTTTCGTGCAATGGGCCACAACGTACAAGTATAGAGATACCGCGGGCCATACCTGATACAGTGCTTTGGCAATCTTGATTGTGTTGCCCAATGGATTATTTTAAACACCATTTATAGTTGAACTTGCGCCTTTCATAATCAACCTTTTTTTACTGCTAGACATTCGAACTTTGTTAAGCTTTATCATATAATAACATGCACCCATACAGTAATACTGTACCACTGCCAGAAAAGGGAAGTTTTCATACAATGTATACATTAAGCTGTAACAATGGGAGGTCGGCACAGTACTATAGACGGAATTTAATCGCAGTGTAACGTAGCTTTATACTGTAGTCAAAAATGCCAATGATGCCGTTACAATTTAGAAAAGATTTTTTAATTAATAGGCTACAAAGTATGAAGTCTGTAACGGGCCACGTAAATAGATACCGCGGGCCGTGCTGTGGCCCGCGGGCCGTATGTTGCACGCCCCTGGTTTAAAGCAAAGTTAGTTAAATGACGTTGTTGTTTATTTAGTTCTTATTGACTGGCTTGTTTTGAATAATAGACTTCGAAAAGAGGCTCCTAAAATAACAGCAAAATCATGGAAAATGGAGCCGTATCACATTAAATTAAAAAAAAATTGCAAAGCCTACATAAGCAATGGAAAGTATGAACGAAAACATTTATTTAACACCCGAATTAAGTTACATGACTAATATGTATGTATAAACTTGGGCTGTTGGTAATCTTTAAAAATATAATGTTGGGCCTTGTGACGTAGGAAAAGCGGATGAGAAATAAAGAATGCGTTAATAATAAAGAGAGTGAAGGTCCGTTTACATTATGCTCATTCGTGCTTGACCTAGCCTAAATTCCAAACCTTTTGTTTAATCTGCGAACAAAACATGATTACCTACGCTAAACAAATGACAAAAGTTTGTAATTCAAAACTATAAACAGGTGATTTAGTAACGATTATTCCAGCTTAAAACCAGCCAAGCGCGAACGGCATCGCCTAACAGAAAAGGTTGAAGGCAAATGGCCACTTATTAAATGTAATTCAATGGCGAACATCGCACTCTGTCAACTTTCCAATAGAAAGAAATAAATAAACGGGAGGAGCAGACATAAAGAGAAATTCACAGTAAATAAGAAACATTGAGCCATGAGCTACTATCTATGACAGTGGTTCTTAAACTGGGTTCGATCGAACCCCAGGGGTTCGATGAGTCAGTATCAGGGGTTTAGCGGAGATTAGGATAAGTATACACACGCTATGTGTATAGCAATAGTTTTTTAACATATATATTTTGAATTTCAACGAAGGGTTCGGTGAATGCCCGCATAAAACTTGCAGGGTTTGGTACCTCCAACAAGTTTAACAACCACTGACACTGATCTAGGACATACATTTGATCACCCTAAGAAAGAAAGTAACGTGGTTGCGGGTGAATGAAACTGCACACGTTACATGTTCCATCATTATTTCCGACACCTTTTACACCAACCATTCACTCTTTGAAACGGTAATCTAAATGGGAATTTAACGCTTTGTAAAGGACAAGGTAGCAAGAATATCGGTTATCTACAAAAAGAAAACTCTACAATAAAATAAAAGAGGCGTTAGTTAGAATTAGGTTCAACTTTGGGTTTGAAATTGTTGAGGCCAGGGTTAAAATTAGTTTCTTTATTTTTCCTCATATCTCTTAGTTTTGTTTCGGTAATACTTCGCTCAAAGTGTAGTTACTAATGTTTATTATCAAGAGTTATTAAACTAGATACGAATAATGTTTGAACTTGTTATTCTTTCTCTCAGCTGTTTTGTTTTGTAGAGCGCAATTGAGAATGTCGCTCTGTTGGGTAATGAGAAACGATTCACTCTGTAGTATGTTGGTGCGTGTGGTAATCGCTATTTTAGAAACTGTTGTCATTCGAAAATTGCGCTTCTAGTTTTACACAGGCAGTAAAAGGAATACGTATAAGTTGATTTAGGATAGTAATAGGCTCGCTAGTTTTGTGTCGTCACGTATTTCCTGTTTGTTACGATTCAATACAGCAATCCTTTCCAGCATATCCTATGTCTAGGCTGTATAATTAAGATGAATGTGTATTACTTGCTATAGAAATGAATATTCAAAGCCATGGACAGCATAGAACCGGATGAGTCGGCTCTTATAGTCACCCTTAAAACACTTTGTGATGAAAAGGGTTTTGAAACAAACCCAAAAGAATCAGGACGAATTTTGCACAAACTTGGAAAGATATACTGTAGGAAAATTCCCCACATGCTTAATATGATAAGGAGTAGTGCGTTGTATGTTGCCGCTATAGTAAGAAACCCAACCAATGTGAAGGAAATTAAACGCGACTTGAATGAACTTTGTCTTAGTGTTTTGAGCAAAGCGAACTGCCGCGACGGAAACGCCGATTTGATGAAAATCTCACGAGAAATATCTCACAAAGTTGAAATTCTTCGCGCGGAAACCGCAAGTGCCTTGGTTGAATTTCAACATATCCACCAAGGAATTGCTGCAGCTGACAAATTGGATTTGGAGAAGACAAAAATAGCAAACGTCCGTAAGCTGATGAGCAAAATTGCAGATGAATATACCGCCATAATGAGGTTTACATCTCAAAAGGTCATTGAAATAATGGGCAATGCACCGGCTAAATTTGCTGTTGTTGGATTGGGTTCTTTAGCAAAGATGGAAATTACCCCTTACTCGGATTTTGAACACGTTATAATATTAGAAGATGATGTAATTGATAGACCGAACAGAGCGGAAGTGATCCAGTTTTTCGAGTGGTTTACAGTGCTGTTTCATATCATCGTTATAGGGTTGGAAGAAACTATTTTACCATGCGTAGGTGTACCGACCTTGCACAGCCACTCTTGCGTAGAATCGTGGTGGTTTTATGATGCCATAACCACTCGTGGAATTGCCTTTGACGGCATGTTACCACATGCTTGCAAGACGCCTTTTGGTCGACGGCAGGAGACTAAAAATAAACCATGGAAAACTGAGCTAATCAAACCTGTGTCTGAGATGTTGAAATACAACGAAACTGATGTGGACCTTAAAAACGGGTACAACTTAGCCGACGTACTAGCCAGACCATGCTTCGTTTTCGGAAGCAAAGATGTTTATTTTAGCTATTCCAAAAAAGTTGATGAACTAAGGAGATTAAATGACATTGAATCTAATTTTAAATGTCTTAGAAACACGTTACAGCGTGATCTCACGAACTATTGCATTAAGAAACTGGTAAAAGAGGCATATACTTCGGGAGAGTATAATATTAAACAACTCGCTTATCAAAGCATGCTGCTACTTATATCTGCTTTAGGGCGATACTACGATGTCAAAACCTATTCTAGCTTTTCTATTTTAGATGCCCTAAACCAGAGATGTGTAATAGATGAAGACACTACACATTACCTAAAGTACGCAGTGGCAATTGCATGTGAAATAAGACTTAAAGTATACTCGGATCTTAGACAACAGAACAACTACGTCCGGAGCAGTCCAAACGCGCCATTCGAAAAGCTTGTTGGTGCTGTCGGGATTAAAACTCTAAAAGATTATTTTCATATATGTATTAGCTTACAGGATCAACTAAATGTAGATTTTCGAGGACCTATTTCAATTTCAGGTCCTACCGACATTTCCCTACATAATATTTCTTTATAAGATTGATCCTATTTAATCGCCTTTTTCCAAATCGTTTTATTTTTTTCGTAAAAATTGCGTACAGTTTCATTATTTCCTATGTTGTCTTATGCCACAAACCATATTTTGTTTTATTTTATTGATATATTATACGTTTTTTAAGATAATAC